>CABFOQ010052790.1:0-24430 GCA_900660455.1 Gephyroberyx darwinii
CAGAGTGCCCATGCTGACTCCGGTCCACCGCCGAAAGCGCCTACAATGGGCACATGAGTGTCAGAATTGGACCATGGAGCAATGGAAGAAGGTGGCCTGGTCTGATGAATCACGTTTTCTTTTACATCATGTGGACGGCTGGGTGCGTGTGTGTCGTTTACCTGGGGAAGAGATGGCACCAGGATGCACTATGGGAAGAAGGCAAGTCGGCGGAGGCAGTGTGATGCTCTGGGCAATGGTCTGCTGGGAAACCTTGGGTCCTGGCATTAATGTGGATGTTACTTTAACACGTACCACCTACCTAAACATTGCTGCAGACCAAGTACACCCCTTCATGGCAACGATATTCCCTGATGGCAGTGGCCTCTTCCAGCAGCCCTGCGATGCAATCGAGCATCTGTGGGATGTGCTGGAAAAACAAGTCTGATCCATGGAGGCCCCACCTCGCAACTTACAGGACTTAAAGGATCTGCTGCTAACATCTTGGTGCCATATACCACAGGACACCTTCAGAGGTCTTGTTGAGTCCATGCCTCAATGGGTCAGAGCTGTTTTGGCGACACGAGGGGGACCTACACAATATTAGGCAGGTGGTTTTAATGTTATGGCTGATCGGTGTATGTCTTGTAGCCATGCTTGTGCTGATTCCATAGGGATGGAGAACATACTGCAGTGAAAAATGAGCCCACAGTGAGTAAAAAGGTGAATGGAGCAAAAAACACGTGTTTGGGGTTCAGAGGGTTAAGATGATGATGTAACGCCTTTTCAATTCAAGGGAGTCTCCTGTAGAGAAACTAAATTGTAATTGTCACCATGGCTGTCCTGTCATCGTGTCAGTTAAATAGGGCACAACTGTCTGGGGGGTCAAACCTCTCTCTTTACTAATGTGAACAAACTGCTCAGTGAGATTGTTTGTACTGGAGGTAGTAATAAAGGTTTCATCACACACTAAAAGCTGCCACAAATTGGCACTTTTTCCTTGGTGTCCCATTCAGACATCAATCAGATGGTGATGCAATATGAAATTAAATGTATCCAAGACTATGTGCCCAGGGTTGGTTGAGATGGTGGTCCAAAATCAGTATGAAATTGTTTACATGGAAACAGAATCAAAGCGCCTCCAACACATAAATTATGTTAATATTAATGCTTTTATTCTGACATATAAAGATGTATTTGAGTTATTAATGCTGAACTGAGTTCTCCTCTGGACATCATTTGCAATATGATCCAAGTTACTTTGTAAAAGCTTACATGAAAACAAAACCTTACATAGACAATGCAGATACTGTTATGTAAGGTACAGTATTTTGATCTCAGAAAGTCTTTAAATATTGTTAATTTGTCATTCTGACAAGACAAGAAATTGCATTTAACAAAACACAGGATTTGATGTAACAAATCCTTGTACTACACACCAGGGACTTTGTGCCTTTGTAAATAATGATTTGGCATTAATTAATGGTGTTAACTAACAGTTTCAATCAATACTGTATATGAATTACTAACAGGGGGGATCACATTATCAATGAATGCTTAAGTTTTATCACCTAATCTTTATCACATTTTGTATCATTCCATGACTTAACGGGGCACAAAACAATAAACTCACCATGAAGTGCTTGTGAGTTAACTCATTGTTCATCAGGCACATGTTTGTGGATGAGCCCATTGATGACTGCAGTTACCACTACACTGTAAGCTGTAATTAAGCGGTACACCACACTTACAGCCACACATAAATAGACTGCACAGAGGTCTGGGTTGTACGGCAACACTGTGCAGGAACCCACCTGCAAGTGGCATCTCCCTGCAAGAGAGGAATCTGTATTCCTGTCTTCCTGTCTTCTGGCAAGTCAGTTCTTATGTCACTGTTGGTTGACTGGCTGTGTTGGGTGGTCTGCCCTTTTTGTGCTTTGTAAACTGGGTTTATAGCCCCTTTGATACCATTTACTTCATAAATTAAATCTGTTAGTCAACACCATTAAGTAATGACAAATCGACAAATCTACAAAGGTATTAGGTCACCATCGCTAACTAATGGTGACCAAGGTATGACTCATTTGTTAATGTAGAGCTTTCTGATAGGGAATTTCTGATAGTTCATACCTTAATTCATGCATTTCTTCATGTGTATTCTTTCATTGGTGAATGTATTAATTTGTGTGTATTTTCTTATTAAATGTTACTGATATCAAAGATAAGACAACAAAAGGAACATAAATACACAAGCCTACAAGTTTTCAGACTCTCTTTTCAGCATAAAATATCTTACCACTTGATGATCCAAGAGCTACAAGTCTTTATTCACCTAATAATATTTTGGGCTTGCCTGGCCTTTTTTGACGTACTTTGATTCCTTGTATTTACTTAAATTTTCTTGATGACTCACAAATTGTAATGCACAATCTTTTATTCAACTGTTTTGCTCTCTCTCATGTTGCTGTCACAACCTTTGTGTTTTGAAAGTGAAAAGAAACACTACAAGCAAATTTTCCAGGAGAATAAATGCTACTAGGATTGTATGAATTTTGTACAATGCGATTTGAAAATTGCTCTGTAGTTGAATCTGTAGCTGTATGTGATTTGAATCTTTGCATAACTGCCTAGTTTTATTAAGATCTTTATGTGCAGTGGTAAAAACCTGCTATACCATTGGAGTGACAAGTTTGTCACTACATTACATTCATTTAGCAGACGCTTTTATCCAAAGCGACGTACAAAGGTACTTGACACTATGTGGGGATTGAACCCACGACCCTGAGAGAGTCTCATGCTCTACCGACTGAGCTTCAAAATGTATTCAATTGAGATTTTTAAACAATGGGGTGCAACTCAACATTGTATATACAGTATAATACTGAATTCTACACAAGGTCAGCAAAACGCACCAAAATAACTTGTCCATAACATAACTAAAAGTACACACATTCAATATGACATGACAACTCGTCATAGCAATGACATTACTTGTGTGACTGGACCAGAGTGAACCCATCCACAGAAACTGGTAAAGGCACGAACACACACACACACACACACACACACACACACACACGCAAGCGGCTCCATGAAAGTGAAAGTCAAGGAATAGTGGTCTGCAATGAGTGTCACACATGTGACAATTAAATATATAGATCTGCTTTGACATTATGGGTTTTTTGTGCAGACCAGTGACAAAAAAATCGTAATCTTTTTTTAATTCAGGCTGTACACCACAAAATGTGGAAAGGGGGGTTTGAATACTTTCTGAAGGCACTGTACCTCATACTGTCAATATCATTGTAAATAATTTAATTCTAAAAAAACAAGAAAACAAAATTCCTCTGAAATGTTTGTAAGGTATACTCGTTTTATGCAACCGGCTATCACTGGATCACTGGATAAAACATTCCTGTTTGTACTCCATCTTCGATAGAAAATCAATGGGGTAAAACTGAAAGGAAATTGCCTCCAGCAGAGCCACCTATTGGCCTGTGTTCTCATGTTATCACATATGGGTTATGCAGAAACCAGATCTGTTGTAGGAAGCAAAAAGCATGTGTGTTTCCAGCAATTATTGAACAGGCTTGCTTTTGTCAGGCTTGCAATTCCCTCTCTACCAGGAGGACAGACCTCAGCGACATAGTGAAGTTGCTTGGTAATGTCCCTAGGGTTCCTTGGGGAGCCTGTTCTCATAATAGACCATCAGCAACAGCTCTAGGGCATAGGCTATCAGCAATTAGTCCCAATGAATCACATTCTAGGCAAAGAAAATAGGATATATTGACATGCTGCTGAGCAAGCAAGAGTACACAAACTGTCTTGGTGGACTTGGCAAACTCTTGATTAGAGGAATGTGTGGCTTGCCACAACACATGCTGATTGTAATGAAAGCAGTGATTGGAGACATTGGACTTCCACTATCTGTTAACATGAAGAAGTTCTTATTTAATAGTTCTCTTCAGAAAAGCTCACTATCGGTTAAATCTAAACGGCATCAAGCAAATAAACATGTCTTTCACATAGAACATAATTTTATCATTATGCATTTCTCTTACTTGTCACACCTTGTTCTTTGTATGTAAAAAATAAAAATTGAAATTAAATTAAATGAAAAAAGGTTTATGATGCAACAATATCTATTCATTCGTATTAAAAAATTAAAGTTAAAACAAAGCTTTAGTTGTGATTAAGGATTAGAAAATCTTCTTGGAGATACAGTACGCAAGTTTCAACTCACATACTTTGTACAATCCACTTGCTCTTTCCTGAAGGCAGACTAATAAAGTGGCTGCTCAGCCCTCTCACTCCTAATGTTCACAAGTAATTTATGTACCAAGTGAAAAGCCTAGCCAAGTGACTTGTTGAAAAATGTCCAATTTGTCTCTCCTGTACTTACAATACACCCTTGGAATATGTGTTGTCTTCTGACTGGGTTGAACAGGAATTAACCTTCCTTCTCCTTCCCTCCTCTCGACACTTTATTATAATGCTGTCCCCTGTGCTTTCTATTCCATCCATGATGAGGGATTCACTCCATCCTCTGGATGAGTCAAATACCATTGAGTTTCCTACACTGTGGCCAAGGTCTGATGTACCATTAGCCACTGCCCCCATCTCTGTGTAGGTCATCCTATTGTCAGGACAATGTCCTTAGATGGACATGCTAGTAATAATTGCCTAAGCAATTGTATTCTGTATGAACAAGATATTACATGTCCACTCAGGGTTAACATTTTGAACTCTGTATTTTGAAAGACAACTACAAAATATGTATACCAACTAAGTTCTCTGTATGAAGACTGATTAATGCATGTGACAAAGGGTTTGTGAAATCTGCATTGACTATAAGATATAATATAGAGAGAAATAATAACATATACATATTCACGTTTTGTTGTCTAGAAAGAAAAATCCACATAACTGCTAAACCATTTTGATAGAAAAGAATCCTAGAACAAGATGTGTTGAAAGTGGTTGAAAATTGTTATTTCATGAAAGAATCACTTAAAAGGAAAATGTTCAAGTACTTATATTTCTGAAAACACAGGCTCTTTGAGGCACTAAAAGCAAGGCTAGGGCATTTTTACACAGTTCTAAAGCAAATAGACAAGGAAGGAGTAAGTGGTTTAGCAATCACAGTGACGTTAATGGAACCTGATATGCCTAACTATGCTGAGAAAACCAGCATGTGCATGCTCTAAAGCTGACATATGTCACAAAGCCAATTTCAGATGAAAGTGGTGGTGTATTCCATGTCAGTGCTACAGCTTTGATGTCATGCCTGTCGTAATAGTAGCTATCTGAGACCATAATGTGACTTTGGGCTCCCTGCAACTAACCCTGTTCTCTAACCAACCCTCTACCTATCAACTGAGGCTGGTCACCCTGCCAGCTTGCTGAGGGTGCACACTCAGTGAGCAGTTGCATCGTTAAACAATGAACAACTTGCAATCAGTTTCCCTTCTAAAACAACCCAAACTGTAGTTCATAAAAAGGATCACTGAAGAAAAATCTGTTAAAAATGAAATGAAATCTGAAGGCCTTCGGGATCAAGTTTTGTTCAGGATCGGCTTGATCACAGCTATTTTAACAGCGGAGGACACAGTGCCAGTGTGATAATTTTAAGTATGGAGGGTCTGTTCTCTTCTGTTCTTCACTGAACCAAGCCAGCCAACAGTTGAGGGAGAATAATCTGCTACAAATCTCATCATTGCCCCTTGAAGGTAAGGGGCCGGAGACAACTAAGTGATGGTGACACATTTTTCTAGCGAGGTCACAGGTCCTGGCTTTGTTATTCTTCGTGACCTCTGATTGCTTAATTTTATGTTGTTGGTGCTGACGTGTACTACAATGTTGCTATATGAAGTGCGTGGGAATGGTTGCCTCTTGTTTACCCTTAAGTCTGGTCCCACTGTTAGCCAGTCCCCATAATTAGCTTCAATGTCGGTAGCTCTAGCCCCAGGAAGACAGAAAAACTTGGCCGTTGCCTCAAGTCTAATGTTATGGGTGATTTGCCGATAACTAGGGTATGAGACTGACGACAGGTCCGGGGAGCAGGGGAGATGGGCCGACCACAGGGACTACCAAGCGGAGCAAAACAATTTGCCACCGGTAGAGCAGGTTGCAAATCGGGCCTCACAACGTGTGGGTGGTACTGGCAAGCTCCCCGACGCCTGAAGACAAACTCATCACCCGTCGCCGATGGGGCTAAAACAGGGGCTAGATTCCTATGTAGACATTGGTTGGATCTTTTTTTTTTATATATTGCAAAACACTTAGCACTTATACTATAAGTGTACGTATACTGCATTAGTCTTTTATTTGCCATTGCTCTCCGTGCGTATAAATCTTGATTTGATCTGATCTTTATCACACGTTACTTTATCACACTGACATTTATTTGATAATATCCCTGATAACTTGGCAGTACATATGCATCTATTATGCAAATACCTCTGAGTAAAAATGTTTTTCCTTCTGTGAATATATTCTTCTTTGTAAATATATTATATTTGTGGTATATGTATGTCTGTGTGTACTGTATGTTGTCTGACGTGTTATTGAATGAGTGTATAATCCGAGTAACCAATACAAATGTACAGTACTTGGCAAGTAAAGTGATTTTACAGATTAACAAAATAAAGTTACATCAAGTTGATACACAAAAACAATTTCCGGTAAGACACAGCTCCCATCCACAGTGAACAAGTGGTCACTGTATGGGTTGATGAGCACGATAACAATGTGAATCATATGCAAGAGCTATCTCAAGATGCTGACCATTTGTTGGAAATTCTGGAGTTGCGTCTGAGACGGCATTGCCCACCAGCATCAACAAAACACCAAGTGATGGAAATTCTTGTGGTAGAATAGTGTCACATCCCTGCAACAGAGATTCAGAGTCTTGTTATTATCTATGCCAAGGCACCCTAAAGCTATTCTGTCAGCTCATGGTGGCCAAAAGCTCTATTAAGATACATTATGTTGCTGTTTTCTTTTGGCAGTTAAATATGTGCTCTGTTTAAGGGAATCGTTTTTGTTGGTATGAATGAAATGGTAATGAAAGATCTTTGTGATAAAATGGTGTTCATTTTTTACTGAAATTTAGAGAGTACTTTATTTTCTGCTAATATGAAAGGGTACAGTACAAAATAAGCATATTGCTTAGTGTCCCTGAACAACTTGACAGAAACTTTTCAGACCACTCTCTCAAGGTTTGGTTGTACATTTACAGTATGCAGCTTTTGTCTACACATATAAAGATTCAGGTCTCCTGGATTGATGTTTGGTCATCTTAGTCTATCACATCGTGCAATGTACACATAAAACATAAAACCTACAGTATGCTGTCATATTGAAACAAAGCAAGCTATAGAATTTGAAGTGCTGCTTTGATATTTGACCCATTTCTCTTTTTCTTTTCCTCTATAAAATCCAGCAATACTACATATAATGCAAACTAATGAAATGGCTCCATTAGCTCACACCATACGTGCACTGCCCTATACCCATGAACCACCTCTGTTGATTCTGAGAATTACCATAATGCAGGTGTTATATCTACTCAAGCTTCACTACGATGTTGGTTGAAACAATATATATGTTATGGTCAATGTGGGAAAATGGTAAATGGCCAGCTGCATGGTGAATGTATACATTAACTGACCAATAACATGGTCAGTGTGTACATAAATGTGGATGGAGAACATACATACTAATGCATTCTGCAGCCCTACAACCATCTCCCCCCTACAACCCTGACTGTCCTGTGTCTCCCTCCTCACATTCTATTGTTCCTTCACATTCCCTAGCAAGGCTTTTTGGCATTGCTGCAGCTCTCTGTGAATTACTGGGCCAGTGACTGGAAGCAGGTGGCGGTGGTATAAGGTTATTATTTGGGAACAAAAGGCTAATTGGGCCTATTGCTGTTATGAAAAAATATTATGCAGGAAAGAAAGGTGCTTGCCCTGTGTTTTTATAAAATTGAAAGGGGAATATATTTCAGGTGTTTGGAATATAAAATAAATGTATGTCTCTAATTCTTTGTTGCTCTCTCTACTTTGATATTTTGCCAGTATTTGGAGGAGTCTTGAGTCATTGCTTTGTATAACATGATGGTTTTGTGGCCCACAGTACTGCCAGGAGGATGTCCTCGACATCCGGCTTATTGGAGATCCAACAAGCAAGGGCAAAATGAGTCTCTAAGTCCATAGCTACTCTTTGCAGGCAAAGACTCTTTGGAGCGATGCCTTTCTATGGTCTCAAAAAACTGTTGCTAGTTTGTAGCCTATGCATGCAGCTAGATGAGGAAAGAGCATGGAAGTCAATCAGCATTTTGATGCGGTCCAGCTGAAAGAAATAGGTGAGTCATAGACGATGGCTATTATCAGTATAAACCCGGCAGCAGTGAATCTGTGGCAGGCTAAGACAAATGCCTCAACTATATTTAATTTGCCACACCTTTAGTTACAATTATTTTTTGTATCTATCTACTATCTAGTTTTTTGTATATACATGTATTTACCCATCACACCTGCCAGTGTTGAAGACACAAATGATCCATTCACCATTGTAAGAAACCCGCACCTGCTGTATTGAATCACTATTATCATATTTTATCATAAGTTGTATTAACTTTATTCAGACTCCTCTTGCTTCTTTTCCTCTCTCAATTGTTCAGTACAGCTTTCTCATTTTTAATATAAGCTTCCTGAGTATAGATAGTTAGGCTTACTAGTGGTGATTGTATTTTATGCTTTTTTCTCATTTACAGTGGATTAAAATTGAAATCCTGTCTTCTAAAGTATATAAGCTGCTGCCTATTGTAGGTCCCTTGCTCATTCTGCTAATCCCTGGTTGACAGCCTCTGCTCAGCAAAGACCTGGTGTGTGGGTGTTTCTCTCTCTCTCTCCCTCTCTCTCTCTTTCTCGCTCTATCCTCACAAAGGCATCCCACTACATATTTTTTCCTAAGTTGCTGCTAATTTTTCATACAAAATACAGAACCACAGTCTAGAATGTTAAAAAAAATAAGTGTGAAGGACTTAGTAGATATATTACAAGTTTATTGAAATGTATATATGCAAGTGTTCCATTACATTTTCTTTGTATCTTAAATGTAGACATTTCTTTGATAGTGTGAATATTTGATATAGGCTTACCAAATCACCTATAGTGATATAGACTCTACTGAATGACCAGGCAGGGATAATAGCACTATAGGGACAAAGATAGAATTTGCTTTGCTTTGTGTTGATTAATTATTGTGAGAATGGTTTGCCCTCCTCCCCCTGCCATTCTGTCTCATGAAAAATGGATGAGACCAAGGACATGTTAGGGGAGAGAGCTTACTGTCTACTCCATGTTGGCAGAGACTGGTAGAGGGTTTCACTGCAATTTAGACCATGTCTGGTCGAAGATGTTATCCTTCACCCAAGCTTCACATCATCCAATCATGCCAGACTGTTCTCCCAGGTTGGCTCAATATAGTCGTGCATGACCACATAAACACCACACTCATGCATGTGTGCAGCCACACAGGTATATACACACACACAAACACACATACACGCATCCACATACATATGCCTCTTTGGTTAGACAGATTTTTTACATGAGCCTTTTGGAAAACACAATGAAAAAGTGGTGTTAGATGTGTGCTTCATATGAATATTTTTTATCTAATTGTTTGGCTGACTGGTTCATTGGCTTTGCTGTGAGCCTCTCAGTAGTTAATTTTCCTTTTTTGTGTGGGTGCATCATATTTGTATTTCAACATCCTGAATGTACAAGTCAACAGTGCCAATTACTTGTTTCTAAAATTAGAGGTGCTCTACACCTTCTATTCAAACTCTAGATAAAATGGAGACACCTGAACTTCTGTGGGTGGAATTGAACCAAGTCCCACGCTTTACATTGCAAACATTTTTTTCAACAATTCCAATTGTGTAACCTTTCAAGTGTGCATTTAGTACTTCCGCATATTTAGCATTTTTACGACATTCAGTAAAAGTTTTGTTTGCAATAGTAAACAAAGCCCTCTTTGTGATGCATGTCCACAAGACTGAGGGCAAAATGTGACATGAGGAGGGAAGAATAGGGGAGCAATCTCTTTAACAGACATAAACATTATTGACAGACTGGCAATTGAACCACTTGCTGAACTCTTGACTTAAAGCACAGGAGGTAAAGGAGAGCTGTCAGAGTGAATAGGACTCTTGTAAACGCAGACACCATGTAGAGTTGATGCTACTTGCAGTGCCCATCCCACTTCTGACATTGATTTCGGGGCGGCAGGTTGGCCTAGTGGTTAGAGAGGCCGACCCATCACCGAAGGGTTGTTGGTTCGATCCCCAGCACCACCAGGAGGGTGTATTCCAGCAGCGAGCTGGTGATTGGAAAAAAATGACTGGTATCACAGCTACGGTGCCCACCAACACTGCTGAAGTGCCCTTGAGCAAGGCACTTAACCCCAAAACTGCTCCAGGCACGCCATTCAATGGCAGCGCTCTGCCCCCTGACCCAAAAAGAAAAATGCATGTGCATGTGTGTGGGGTGATATATGTGTGTGTATCTAGTCAGGGATGTGCAGAAGATAATATTTCATTGCATGAAAATGTATGTGACAATAAAGGAATCTTAATCTTAATCTTAATCTTACAAACTCAGACAAACACAGTCACACTGCAGTCACAAAGGCCCTACCCGCAGGCAATACCACTTTACTTTGCTAAATGACGGTCATCAAGTTATTCAGTCAGTGAGCTGAAATCAGTATTATGGTATTATTATGTTAAGTCGACCATTCACATGTAATACCTGTGAAAACATAGACAAAAGCATAAAAAAGGAACTGATTCACTGAGTGATTATGTTCTGTGTTCTATTATTGCATGTTTAACGAATCTTGAGAATTGTGGAGAGACATATATCCCATCATAAAACTTGATCAGATTTTCAAAGTAATATTCATAGGGTGGATATGAAGTGTCAGTCAGTGTACGCTCAGGGTGAAGCAGCATGGTAACTGTGTTGCCTACACTTAAATCTGACACTCATCATTAATGCTTTGCATGTCAATGGCGCTCACACATAAAATCCAGGTACTGTGGGAGTGCAAAATCAGTGGAAGTTGCTGAAGTCACCATTCTGTGCATGGCTGTGCACCACATGGTTCTTGATCATATGGTGAAATGTTGTTGTTAGCTGTGTTGTTTTTGATGCCACTGCTCACACATTCTCCCAGCATACCACTGTGCACCATTGGCGGCCCATTCAAGAGGCTATTGGTTCTGGAAAGACGGCTTATGCTCAGGTCATTTGATATAATCAGGTATAATCAGGTGTATTGAACAACCATTTTACCAAACAAAAACCCAAGTGTAGACACATGTGGTGAGTAACTTTCATAAAGAGGGCTTTAGGGAGCAACCATTTTGGCTTTTGTTGATGGAAGTGCTCAGTAATTAAAAGAGCAGTAGCTCTCGTAAGGTTTCATTTAGTCTCGCCACTGTTAGTAGTGCTCTTTATTTTAATGCATTTCTACTGATTCTCTAATACTGTTCATGACCAGGCTTCAAAAGAAAAGGTTTTAAATAATGTTGTAATTCTATACACTTGGGAGAGAAAGTGTGACAGAAGAGAACCTGAAAGATTTTAGACCCAGTTCTAAATAGTAAAGAATTTCCCCCTGTTTTCAATATACTCAAAACACCTCAGCAATTCACTAAGGGCTGTTTTGCATGTCCCAACAGCTGTAACGGGGAAAATGAGTTGAGCATTCACTGGTGCATTCATCCCTGGGCAGTGGGAATAGAGAGATCTAATGCTTTGGCCTGGGAGATTTGTCAAACAGACTCAGATCTGACCACTTGCCAGAGGGTGGGATGTTGTGTAAACAGCCACCTACAGGCAACCATGACCTTTCACCATTTTTTTTTGGTGGTCTTTTCTGTTTCACACACCAACGCTTTGAAAGTCATAGCACCAGGCACTGACCCAGAGGCCCTCTCTCTGCTATTCATGTATGCAAAGAAAGAAGACAGAAAGAATAATGCAAGAGCTATTTTGTTCTCTCAGAAACAAATATGTGCATTAATAAAACACCTCTCTGAATTATAAATGCATTATGGTAATGAAATATTTGTGAAAAAAACAACAACATAATGCTCAACCCTTGTTCAAATCGCATTAGGGCTTCAGATTAAGAATCTGCAGTCAAGTAGAAATGGAACCTTTGACTAAATATTTTAGCACTTTCCTAAATTAGCTAAGTTAATTATGACCTAACCTGCACTCTGACATAACTCTGTAGCCCCTGATAGGAGGAAGTGAGATTGGCAGCTATGTAATTACAAATTCAAGTGCAAACTTCCAGTGTCCAACATTTTGACCCTGTATGTAGTGCTCTTTATTAGTGTGCTTGCTCCTCAAGTACACTATTGTTATCCCTCGTACTTATTATTAGTGTGCTTGCTTCAGCCAACTGTGACCCTGAGTGCCATTCACAATGTCCACAGACCAGATACTCAGATTGTGGTTTACTGAAGGATAAATAGAAAACACAAAGCTGGACATGAAAGATGTCTACAGTTTGATTTGATGGTGAACGTTTCCATACAAATAGGTTTTGGAAATATTCGAGTATGTTTGAAAATCATGTTACCCATAAACATACATTACTTCTAGTACTTCTAGTACTACTACTGTTAGTACTTTCAATACTTTTAATACTACTTATACTACTACAGCTTTTAATACTACCACTACTACTACTACAACTCTTAATACTTTTAATACTACTATTACTACATTTTCAAGCTGGTGAAAACACAAATTTTCTTCAGAAAATGTACCTTTTTCTAGTTTTAATGTATTGTATTGATTCTCTAATAATGTTCATGATCAGGCTTTCAATGAAAAGGTTGTTGTAAGGAAATTAGAGTAGGTAGGTAACAATACCCAATACCCAACAATACCCAACTATACCCTTCATCCCTTATCAGAATTCTGTTCAATGTAAATACTTTCCATTCTCAGAGCAATGCAGTTTACAAAGAAAATGCAATGATTTTGTGTTTTGAATGCCTTGCCATCATTATTATCACAGGTATTCAGATATCAACACAATTGAAGAACAAGTGAAATAAGGAAAAGTTCCTCTCTTATGCAAACTTAACATCGATTAAAGCTTCAGTCATTTTGTAAATTGATATTTGCAGTTCCATGCATAAATAATATGGGAGCCATTATTCCCCGTAAATTCTTTTTTTTACTTTCTATGAGATGTAGAATTTATAATGGTTTGCAATCCTTGCTTTTTAAGTACAAGTCGCTGTTGAGGTTCCAGGATTCTTTATTCTGTATTTCAATAAGACTCTGCCAAGTTCTAATATAAAAAGAAAATATCCTCCCCCTTTTGTTGTAGGCTTTGCTGCTTCTCAAAGAAGATGCTGGCTCAATGTGCTTCCTAGAATTGGATTATCTTAAATACTTAGTTGCATTATTGATTTACTCATCCATTCCATTAGCACTGAAGTGAGGGAGGGATTCATACAGTATGCCAAGTTTGTTTGGGGAGTAAAATCTGAGACGAAAGCTATAGTTCATCACACAAAATTAAGCTCAAGTTTTAACATTTGGCAGACTGCTATGCCTTACATCGAAATACTAACAAACGTGATGCAATGTCACAGCTTCAGCAGATGATTAATTCATTTGTAAAATATATGAATTATGTAAAGTCTACCCATTCCCTACAATCAACTTGTCAGGCTGTCTCAAACTAAATGTTAATGCACAACAAAGAAAGCCCTCTATTATTCTATCTCATACCATCACATCACACTCAGTAGCTTTTTGTGCCATCAATCTTTCTGTTTACTGTCATTGTCTTTATTTCAACAGTTACTGTACTGTAGCTGCTTTCATTTGAGATTTACAGTTCAATACAAATGTTAATCATATCGAAAAGTTGCACAAAAGAATATATCAAAACTCTTTGTTGCCTAATCATTTGATATGATTTCAGTAATATATAACATTCAGTTTAGCAATGTAAACAAATAGCGCTATAGTTGGGTACACCAAGTAGCATACGAAATAACATACATTAGCCTCATGTTCACACCCAATACCCAATACCCAACTACGAAAGGATTACATGTAGGAGCCACAACTAGAAAAAGGCAGTAGTAACATTGAAATAGCATGAGAGAAAGTAAGGGTGTGGAGGTCAGGGTGGTGGATGGGCGTATACATTTGCCTTCAACTCTGGCAACCCAGGTTTAATAAGGAAAAGCAAAGGTTTTGCTTTTGCTTCCCTAACCTTCCCTAACCAAATTGTTTTAGTTGCCCAACCTTAGCCCTAACTTTAATCCTAACCTTAACCAAAGTTGTTTTACTTGTCTACGCTTAACTATTAGCTCATCTTTTCACAGGCTGAACAGGTGAAAATAGAGTGCCCAATTTGTGCTATTGTCACATAAGCCAATTCATGGTGGAGGAACATAATGTTCACATAATTTCTGTCCACAACTTGTGTGCTCATTTCATAAAATGTGATGAGACTAAGTGAAAAAGATCAGTCTAATACAGTGGTGAGTAGATACTGCAGCACCCCCACCCTACATCCCATTCAGAGAAAAAAGTCTGATCCTTGAGAGGATGTAGATGTCTGTGGCTTGCCCAGACAATCAAAGCAAGACCACATGGCTCTTTTAGTGGTTCTGCCAGGCCAGGACAAGTCAGAGAGGAAAAATAACACAGCTCTCTCTCGATTCTGGCAGCAGAAGTGAGATTTGCCTAAAGCGCAGGATCTTGTTATAATCACTTAGGTTTATGATATCCATCTCAATACCTGTGTGTCTGAATGATATACAATTAAAATGCATCATTCCTACTTGAGTGCATCTTCCTGCCAATATTCTACATGTCCTTTTATGCTTTGTGCTCTCATGAATCAGCTCATTAACTTTGCTAAAATGTTAGTATAGCCTGGGTCATTTCAACATGTCCCTGGTGTGTCCCCTACACTACTAGCTCTGTGTGTCACAGATAGGCCTCCCTGCTGCTCATCAGGCTTGAGAACAGCTTGTGCCTGCAGCTTTTCAGTGGAGCGTGATGTCTACAGACAAGAGCAAGCACCTGTACCAGTGATAGCAGTGGCCATTCAACTCTGCTCTCATGGCTCGCACTGCTCATTTGACCACCCAAGCAGATAGAGCAGGCTGTGTCCAGCAACACTTGTTCCCTTTTAAAACGGCCCAGGATGAGAGTCTGGGAGCACTATCCATCATCATTGTTCAGACGTCTTAATGATATGATACAAAAACCATTGGTAATCTTAAGTTTCAATGCAGATCTTCTAACCTTCTAACCTAACCTGTCTGAATGCATCTGTGCAAAGTACACAAGATTATTACACTCTAGTGCTGATGTAAAATGAGGTTTCAACATGTTGTCCACTTCAGGCAAGAGTTGTCAAACATTGTCATGCAAATAATCCCAAGGTTAGCATTTTGACAAGAGCCACCAAATAGACAGATGGTGCCTCCCTGGACAGTGTCATAGATGCCAAAGTGTCCCAGGACATCACTTTGAGGAGCAAAAGAATGAACCTGAATGGAACTCTTAAATGATGAGAAATGAGAGGCTTGGAGTACAATAGCAATACACCAACTGTAATTCTGACATAGTGTGTTTGTCCAGGAAATCCTTTCCTACCCTGAGAGGATGTTTATTTTTACCAGGGTAACCCGATTAGTTTAAACCGTATCTGAGATGCTTCCAATGGCCAATTTCCAGGCATCTTTCAAGTGTTGCTTAAATTACGTCGTTCTGCCAATTTCACATTATTTTACGTGAAACAATGAAATACATTTAAGTTCATCTTTTTGCCTCTGTACCTTGGTGGTGATAACGTCTCAGTCCTCACTGCCAACCCCTGTCCTCCTATCTCTTCATGAATGAATGAATACTCTTTGTAGTGGAGCAAAATCCATGGCATGCAGAGCAAATGCAGGCTATGGGTAGAGTCCCATGCCTTTGCCGTGGGCTCCTGTGCTTTCACTGTTTCACTGTTGTGTCCCTTACCACTGGAATATCAAATAAGGTACTTTCATAAATCCTCTGTGTAAGGGCGTGCTTGTCATTTAAAACTGTAATAACTAAAATATGTTTAGTTGTATCAAAGTTTTGTTCTACACGTGTGGTCTCAAGGAGATCTTCATATCTTCATTCTATCTTCCAGCCAGTAGAAATGCTAAATCTTATGCGGAGATGTTACCATGGGACCAGGTTGGAGGACAGGGGCACTAATGCAGCCCATACTGTCTATCAAACAGCACTGGTATCAGCATGGAAATAACATTTATACATTTAGCAGATGTTCTTATCCAGAGCTGATATAATGAAATATGCACTAACAGTGTGCCTTAAAGCAGATTGAGGGGACACAAGCTTGTTCTTTACTCAGGGCACAAAGCTCTGTGCCCTAAGGATGCACTTTACACATTTAAAGAACTGCAGTGCGTTCCTCAAGTGTGACTTTTTGATTAAATCACATGAGTAACACCTTTTCAGCCAGGAACTATTGATTATTTGACTTACATTTTATTTTACTTTTTTCAAACCTGAAAAGGGCACTCGCCGCCCTGAGAGCAACAGGACTGGTGTGCATGCTGCTGGACGTTATTATTCTTGGTCTGTAGTGTCTTCTATTAAAGGCTGCAGTCATGGTGTGTAATGGTATTGTTAAGGGCTCTCCTGCACCTTTCACATACACTTAGTGTTCGGTTCAACCCTTAACAACCTCATAAGAATACCCTCTACCACAATGATTAAGTGCATTGATTTCCCTGTAATTGCTATGCTTGCCCTTTTTGGGGGGGCTGAAGAGTAAGAGAACCATAGTTATCAAAGGAACAATTCATAAGTGCTATTTACATTGCTCTGTTTGTAAAAGAAAGGGTAATGAGGTTGGCGAGAGGGATGAGACACTGGGCCCCAAACATGAAGCTCTGTGTGTGTGATTAGTTGCCAAGAACATCCCCAGGTGGCACCTACTGTATTACCTGAGTGCAATAATTAAAGATCCAAGCAATCCCAACTGCTGGATGACACTGGCAGATGGCTTTTTGTGGTGTCAACATGTATGTACAGTACACACACACATCTAGAAGCTCCAGCAACATACAAGAGCTTTTCAGGAGGAATATCAAACTAAGAAGTAAAACTACGAACTCAATCACTTCATGTACAAGGGAACAGTTGATGCAAAGCGAAACATTCTGGCAACACATCAGATACTCGATATTGAAGGCTTACCTGATTTTTTTTGATTGTTCTGTACACCTAATAAACTGGATTATCTAAACTGCTATCGCTACCCTGAGCCAAGCATCTAGTAGATGTATCTCTGTAGTGATGGCTTCAACCCAATCCATAAATACTGTAAATCCACAGACTACAAATCACCTATGCAAACCATGCCCAAACACACATGGAGTGTTGCATTCATTTGAAACACATTTGAGTTTGGGTCACAAGACATTCACTCTATTTGTGTTCGTAAAAAGGACTTGCAGCAGGCATTTTGGTTTGGTCTACACACATAGAAATGCATTTGGTGGTTGTTGTGTCTTCACCTGATGTGATCAGTTTTCCTGTGCCAGAATTTATTATAGATCAATAGCATTTTCATTAGACTATTTAAAACTCCACAGGCGACCAGCCCGATAGGGTTGAGCAATTGGCTAGACTTCCCCCACTGTCCCATCACCTCCCTGAACATCCCCAATCAACCCATAGTACCATTCCATAGGCTAGAATCTGACAATTAACATTGCCACTTAACATTTGGACATCATGCCCATTAACAATTCATTCATAGTCGTAGTTGAATGATGTAACTCTTATAGAAAGTCATACATTCACATTAAGTTACCTCTTTTAAGGAAACTTAGTCATGGGGCAATAGTATTATTTTCTATAAAAAGTAGCATTATAGTCAAAGGTTTAAAGACATAAATAAAATTGAAGCACACCCAGGGTCAAGTTCTGTACTAAATGTTCTGATCCCATAATCATGTTTTATCCAAGAGTCAATGTTTTCAGACAAGCCTTTTGTCTTTGAGAATGCCCCTTTCTTGAATGCGATATTCATCTTTCCATGTGAAGCAATTGTATATTTCCCCCAGCACAATTACCAAACCATGACAGCCCATTTCAGCTTTGTCTAACTTCTCACTTACCGTTCCAAATATATCTATTACCATGTAGATTGGTCCATTATCCTCTGCAATGGGACAATGATTTTCAAGTGAGATGTTGTGATTTTCTGTGTCAAAATAGCTTGTTTTAAAACCATCTTACTGTAGTTTGAAAACAAATTAACAAACTGGGGTGTGCTACTGTTTCAAGCAGAGCATTGACTGACCTCTATTTTCCTTGTCTTTTAAACTTTTAAACTACCACATCTGACAAATAGCCATTTCAGCAGTCGTAGCTGTGTGTGGCCACAGTGAATATTACTATCCCATTTCCACTCTGAAACCACCTTAGATCATTGGTGTCCCTCCTCTAGGCGTGGTCCCCCGATCCCAGTCCTGACAAGGACCTGCCAAACCTCAGCTACTTCTGATCCCTCAGGCTGACAACCCAATCCATCTTCACCTGCTGAGTAACTTTACTCCGTTTGTCATCAGCACCCACCCTCTGTCAAGGAGAACTGAAATAGATATGGTGAAAAATTCACTGTTACCTGAATGACCCTGACATTCATGAATGGGTCCTCTACATAAACTAGCAAAATTTTGACATGTCCCTTTTCAATCTCTCAATTTGTATTTCTTTAATTTAAAGTCGTTCTCAAATAACTATGATTGTTTTATAACAAGTCAATATATACAAGGCCTTGAGGCCTTATGTCCCACCAGGGACGAAGAGCATAAGTAAGTAACCAATATATACAACTGCACTTAAACCTCACAAGCATTGAAAACCTTTTCCCATCTTGTCTTTTGTTCATACAGCTCATACAGCAAAACAGACCACATCAGTGTAATGCCAGTAAAGTATGACTGTAATAATTTAATTCAGTACAGTATATTTAGAGGGCAAACAGCTAGGTCCTGAATGTTCACACACTACCATGGAGCCAATAAGCAGTGTCAGGTTTGCAGCACTAACAGGATTAAGCACCAAGACTTTATGTCTTTTACAGCTGCTGCCAGGCACAGGCCTGGAAATAATGGGATCAGTTCTCAAGCAGTTCATCATGGAGGAAACCACCTCTCCCCACATTAGCTCAGTGAGAAAGGCTCCACTGCATAGAGTATTGCGTTGCATTGGAACACACCCATAAATAAATTGTAAACAAGTAATGACATCATGGACAAATACACATGGAAACAACCAGTGTGTAGAGACGAATATTTAACACGTGTGGCAAGCACTTTAACAAACACAGACTGCACAAGGAGCAAAGGTGCATGAAAGAGTGCCAGTCAATCACCCATGCTTCGCTAATGACACTTTAACTGAACACAGTTCATAAATTATGCATTAATTGAATGTCTTCTAATCAGTGAGCCTGTGCTTCAAAACCAAATCTTTCTTTCATCATCTGTAACTTAGGCTTCCTGCACTGCAAGTGATGTGAAACAGGGTAAAAGAGACACAAGGAGCATGAAGGCAAAGAGCACGGAGTTAGTGAGATATGTTTGAAGGCACATTCAAAACCAGAAGAACTGATGGCAATGCAGTGCTGCGCTAAACATATTTGACAGATGCCAAAATAACAATTTTCAAACTTACCAATAGGAATGTATGTTGTCAATGTCAAGAGGGGACAAGAGGAAGATCAAAAACAACTATTACAATATCAGGATCCGTAACAATAAATCAAAGTGGGTCTAGAGTGAATTAAAGTGAAGTATCCATTCTTTCTGCATTTGTAGGACTCTGCACAAAAGAGATAATGTTTGAAGTCTAAGAAAATGCAATACCTAACATTCAATTTATAAGCCTCCATAACAAAAACAAGCACTATGAATCATCTATCACTATCATCTGTTGTTCTTATTGTTGGAAAGAAGTCTTATCTTGCATTTAAGATCACTTATATTAAGATGAACGTATTAATCACTTAGTACCTTACTCCCTGTGTTTAGAGCTAAATAAAAAAATAAAAAAAAGTGTTTTGTGTTGATTTTAAGTAGTAATTTACAGATTAGATTAGTTTTTACCACAGTACCATTCATCTTGTGAGCACTCAGGGGTGGAGGGGGTGGCACTACTCTGAACAGCTTTTTTTGTAGGTTGGTGAAGGCTTGTGATACGTCTTAAGCACCTTCACCCTAAGAAACAAGGCAACAGTCACTACACTCCACAAATGATGTCTTCGTCCTCTGGGCCATTCACAATTTGTCATCTTGTTTTAACCTGTAATTGTAGCACCTACCTTGGGCCATCAGTGTCATTTTTTGAGAACACTGGAATCAAAAACCTTTTTGGCTCACCTGCCAAGAACTGGTAAACTAAAAAATAAATAAATAAATAAATTTCACCAGGCAAAATAACGAATATACATTTTTCAGAAAAATATATGTCACCCTATCCATTCTCAATGCTATTTCATGTACAGAATCAGATACTGTGGGAAACATTCAATAAAGAGACAAATACAGAGTTTGATTTTTAATTTAAAACTTCATTAACTTCACCCATAGGCAGTGCCTACCCTGGCTACCTTGCCTACCACATTTTCTAACACAATAATATTTCATATAATAAACTTGTATTTGTATTATTACTGATTATTCTTGTGATTTCTATATTTCATTTGTGTATTACCTCAATAGTTGAGACGTTATGATGAGAAATGTAGCAGTTACGCGTCAATAATACGGAGAATAAGCAGGGCTTTTATGCCCATTCGTTGTGAATGCAAGCGCATGCGCACTTCGATCATTCAATATGAACACCATTAACGTCAAAAAGCAGAACTCTTCTGTGCCTTTTTACGTAAATATGTTGTAGAATGCCAGAAATGCTCTTAGTTACGTATGAAATCGAAATTCCACTGGAAATGCGCGTAGTTGGATGCAAACGTCACTACATCAGGTAGCTAGCAAAAAGTTTGACGAGATGTCACGCCACTTTGATGATAGCAAGTTGGAGAAGCTGTCTAAGGATGCTAACATTAAGTGTTTTGATTTCGTCAGGTTGAAAACTGATCTTGTGGGATTGTATGGCTCGCAGGCTGTAAGGGGCAAATCGCCCACACAGCTCCTGGCCTTTTTGAATGAGCAAGACTTGGAAGACAATACCAGCCCTTGCCAGTCTGTCAATTGAGAGCTAAAGGCCCGTAAGGACAAGTTTTACAGAGCAGTAATTGATCTCCAAGTAGCCTAGATCTACAGATTGGTAAGTCACTGTACGTTTGGCTTCATATTTAATTGACCACCTGTGTGTTTTATTGTTGCTGACTGAACGCAAGACAGAAACATAATTGGTTGCTGTGCCATGATTAAGGATAAAGATAATTGCATTGTAATCTATTACTGATGCTGAACATAGACTACTGGTGCTTAGTTACATTTCAGAAGCAGTCGTTTTGTATGTCACTCTTGTATGTGATTCCTGTGTCATCGCTGATGAGAACTTGATATCGACCGGTGTGTACGTGCCTGTGCGCTTGCATGCGTAAAGTTTACCACGAGTAAAATCTGGCTTTCGTAAAGCTGTGCCTACCCTGTCATTGACCTCACCACATGTCACTGGAGCTGTGCTATCCACTATGAGCACTAAGTCCCCTGTACTGAGACTCTGTCTTGTGGTGTTGAGGCACAATCAAACACAACACGGATAGTTTTCTTTCGTGGATGGTAGACTCCGTGATGTATGTACCACACCTTGCCGTCGTCACGTTTTACCTGCTCTTGAGGAACCATTTCGGCATATCCTTTATCAATGACATCGTGAATGAAGCTCTTATACTCAAAGAAGTTTTCATTTCTTTTGAACTTCTTCAAGAGTTGCAGTGCTCGCCACTCCGCCAACTGGCGATTGTTAGGCATTTTTACGTCTTTCTTACGAAGGGGTAGTTTCAAGTGATAGTGCCCCTCTTTTAGTGTGGCAGAGCTGGACACTATCTGAATGAACTGATGATCCTCAACAGACATCTCATTCTTGTCATTGCCATGTTGCTCAGCAAAGTCTTGATTATACTGCCTGATTAGCAGTTTCTCCACTCTTTCAATGGATATACGGTTGACACTCATGCAGGCACGACCATATTCATCCATACCAGTGTCATCATGAAGTGGTCCATTGACCACCCATCCAAGGAGAGTTCTTTTAGCATAGGGTCCATTACCCTCACTGTTAAAGACTCTCCAAGGCTCCAAAGCCTTTAGTGAATTCACACCAATCAGTAGCTCAACATTGGCATCAATTTGCATCAACTCAACATCCTTCAATGGCGTCTTCTGTTGGAATGTTATCTTTTGTGACAGGGATGGTTTGTTTGGGTGTAGACGTCTGGCAACCCAAGGAAAGAGTCACTCTTAAGAGCAGCCACCTCTAATCCTGTGACTTTGAAACTGGAGACAAGTTGTGACTGCTTTTTACTCTGGCCCATTGTTGTCAGAAGTATTTCCACCTTTTGGTCTTTAGCATTTAGCTTTGTCATTAATTCTTCGGTACAAAATGTACCCGTGCTTCCATCATCAAGAAAGGCGTATGTATGTACAATCGTGTTTCCCTTTGAGAGTTTTACCTGAACTGGTACAATTGAGAGCACACACTCCTTGTTACCTGCCCCAATAGAACTGCTTGTAACTTGTAACTGGTGCCTTCTCTTGAGTGGGGTCTTTGGCTGCCTCTTCAGTCTGCTTGCCCCCTTTTTTTCCCATTTCTATATGTAACAGACTGGGGTGTTTTTACAGGCAATGTTGACAGGTCATGCGCTTCTGACAATTATTGCTCATATGTCCCCTTGTGAGACACCCAAAGCACAGGCCTTTGCTTCTGAGAAATTCCACTTTCTCCTTGTTTGGTCTGTGTTCCAACTTTTCCGAGTTCCAAATCATAATCATTGTCACAAAAAATGCAGCGTTTTTGAGAAGCACTTAGAGTGCTGTTCTGTTCTCCTTTTCCGTTGAGCTTGGCTTGGATTTTTCTGATATAGTGGCTACTGTTGTTGCAAAACTGCTCCCCCTGCTGGATGGTTTAGCCTTTCACTTTGAGTCTGTTAAGATAGACTTAGAACCTTGTTTGAGAGCACTAACGTCTTGAATGTCCCCAAAAACTGAGTATTGTTCAGACCTGTTTCTCCACAAACTCCACTAGGTCTCCAAACTTGGCTCTTCTTTGGTGTTGATCTTGGAAGTCACACATAGCTGACCTCCACTTATCATGGAGCTTGAATAGTAACTTAGATAGTATGGTTGTGAGATGGGCTGGATTCTCCAACTCCCTCATATCATAGATATCCTGCATGGTATTAAAACAACCTTTCAAAAATAGTGCATAGGAACGCAAGCCATTCCAATTTCTGCTCTAATGACTGGCCAACTCAGAGCTTTATTCATGTGGTTATTTTCATTTCATTTCCAAAGTTGAACTGAAGTTGTTTCATTGCTTCATTGTATCCTTTTGCAGGGTGTATGTGAAAACAGCTGAGAACGAGTTCTTTTGGTTGACCAGCAGTGTACTGATTCAAATAGTAAAGCCTGTCTTGCATGTTGTCAGTTTTATTTTCAATTCCATGGTGGAAAGCTTTAATAAATGACCTATAATGAAGCGGGTCACCATCAAATACTGGTATGTCTTTTGTAGGCAAAAGTGAGAGCTGCTGTTGCTATATCAAGAATTCAGTGATGTCGTTTTGCCTTTGGATTGCATTTGTGAGAGCACTCTGGTTGCTGTCCAAAACAGCCTGGCTGTGGTTCCTGTGCGCTCGCACCACCTATGGCTGTTAATGATGGTTTTTGTCTCATGCTTCTATGAACAGCAGAACAATTAAGTTGTCCATGACTTGGTCTCCCTTTGGGGATCCTGTACTCAGTAGTGGAAGAGCAATGAGATGTTGGAGGAGGTGGCTGAATTACTGATGGCTTGAATTTCTGGAAAGCTTTTTGGTCAGTTCCAATCCAACTTTTGTCACCTTATCTTTGCTTGAGCTAGAGAGGACTTTTCACCCTCTTCAAGGACCTTTATTCTTGCGAGTGAAGCGGCCAATTCAGCTTCCATTTCCGGTGATTCCCTTTGTGATTTTAGCCTAGCTTCCTCCACATCCAGTGTGTACTTTTTTGGCAAAGTTTCAGTGTGGCGGACTGGGGGCGGGAGGGGGGTAGGGCTCGTGCTGCCATCAGCGGCTGCGGCCAATTAAGGCTGATTGCAGCCGGGCCCTTTTTAACCTGCGTGTGACTGTGTGAGCGAAT
>CABFOQ010052793.1:8171-49758 GCA_900660455.1 Gephyroberyx darwinii
GTCATTTAGCAGACGCTTTTATCCAAAGCGACGTACAATAAGTGCATTCAACATAGGTCGGTAAGAGAACTACTAGTCACCAGAAATCATCAGTGCATTTCCTTCCTAAACAAGCATTTAAGAGCAGAACCAGTGCTATGTGCATAATCATTTGATAGATGTTTTAAAATATTTTATTTTTAATATTTTGATTTGATAGATGTTACTCATGCTAGTAGCATGCTAGCATGGGTAATAGGTATAATAATGCTAGCTAGCCAGTGCCAGTGTCACGGCTAATTTAAAAAGTGGAAAGGTATTGTGACTGACCTCTCAATTGCCTAGACCCAAGAAATCATACATGTAAACACAAATATCAACATTTTCATTTCTGCTTCAGAAATGAAAAAGCATGATGCTAAGCTAAGTACATAATGGAGGCACCTTCCTCAAATACTTAGCCTATCACATATGAAATCATATCCTTTTTTGCCGGAAAGAGCGAAATTGAATTGTTGAGCAAAATCAGATGTGACCGAGCCTTCAGCCTGCTTGAGGTGAGAAAAAAACCCCTGTATGCACCCGATGAAAATGCCACTTGGCTGGCGCAAAGCCCTACCATCTGCGCCACAACGAAAATAGAGGCCCATATTTGTATGACACTCCCTTCCATTTTCATCTTGTTTACCCTGCTCATACATTTCAGTTCCCATAAGGCTGGCACTGCCACAGACCTTTTTCCACTTTTTTTGCTGCATTTAAGAGGAATCTGTAAAGAACAAAAGCATACATTCAAAGACAATAAATTGAAACAACATTCAACATTCAAACATTTTGATGTTGAGGCATACTAATGATATAGTCACAAACATTGATCAAAAACATTGGTGGTCTGTTACAAGCAGAGGCAGATGGTGACTTCTTGACTGTAATCGGTAATCTTTCTGATAGGCAGAGCCAATAACATTTCTCTAGTTCACAACAATTCAAAATAGGAGAATAGCGGTGGCATTAGATGTATATGCTTATATAAGACATATACTGTTGTATTTAGAAAATGGATTTGTCACCCCTACATAATATATCACACTAAGGAAAGTAATGTTGTAAAATGATGTAAGACTTATAAAGATTAGTAGAATACTGATATTTAGATTGTGTATAAGAATAACTTAATAATCAGCATAATAGCTCAAAAATCATGATGTGATATCACAAATTGCATACCATGTTATGCTGTAACGTTACAAAACCAAGTTCCCTAACTTCATCTCTTAAAAATGCCTGATTCTTAGTGATGAGATAACCATACATACCTTGTTAGTTCTGTGACAGCAGTAGTAAGCAAGGCTGTGGTAATGCTTCAGACTTGCCAATTTTTTTTTTTAGATAAAAGGTCAAATCACAATCACACACACGTTCTACAGTTAGTTAGCTCCATATATGGTCTATAATGTGGGCACCAATGAAGCCCCAAAATAGCACTTGAGCATCTGAGCCAAAGAACCGAGAGAGATCAAAAGATTTCTGCAGCCATGCATTTTCTGGCTATCTTAGTTTTCTGCAGCTTTAACAACTCTCTCTACAGCAACTCAACCTCGCCACAAAAATAGATGCTGAACACATTCAGAAACAAACAACACTATGTGGTGGCTCCTGCTTCTAGGCTAACAACTAATGCATATGCTAACTGTATTGGTTAGCAGCTAGGCAACTTATCCATATTGCAACTGCGCTAATGAAACAACAGCCAATATTCACAAGCTAATTGACAGTAATCAAAATTTGAGTGTTTGTGTAGTTGTTTAAAGCAGTTCAGCAAGGGCCACTGGCACTTAGACATAGGGATATTGTAGAGCAAGTGTAATAGGGTTGTGTGGGCCTTGGTCTTTGTCCAAACAAACCTGCATGAAACAATGCAACACTATTAGAGAAGAGGAAGCGGGGCGAATTCATCTCCAAGAGGAAGCAGCAAGGTGTGCCAAAACACTCTCAAGCTAAGAAGGAACAATGAATAATCTGGGAAAGTGTAGAGAGGAACAGGCTTAGTTGAAAAGAACTTTAGGAGATGGAGGTGTTTAGGTTCAGATTCATTATCAGAGCATCTTATGATTTGCAGACCATCACCTCAAAATCTCAACCCACATGTCCTGTGTTCAGAGATAGTACTACGTAAACATATCCTGTCAGGATGCAACGTTAGTTTTGCCCAAGGACAATACACTTGGTTGTGCAACCAAGTAGGACGCAGCGATTGAGCGTGAATGAACAGAAAGGGGAGAGAGAACCCTAAGCATCAAACTGACTTCATACATGAAGGTGAAAAAGTCAGGAAATATGTATTCTTCAATAGTAAAGGCCAGTTAAGGGGGGGCTAGGGATTGGGATTTAGCAGATTTAGCATTTTACAGTCCCACCAGAGATAGTTAGCACCAGCCTAAGACCTGCCCTAATACAGCATTGTGGTCCAACACACAGCAGTCAGTTTCAGTCTTAGATAGACTGAGCCAGCAACCCAGTAAGGGTGGAAAGCTGGGGTACATCCTGTGGAAGTTGGTTGGCTTGGATTTGCAGATACATACAACACTGATTTACTCTGAGTTAGGGATTCATGATCAGGGATTATGGTGATCCACAAAGACAGTTTTTGAATCAGAACAAATGTCCTTTATTTTCAGCCAGAGCTAAAAAGACAAAAAAGTTATCACATGATGGCATAGCTATTGTAGAAGTAGTGAGTAGTATAATTCCTTTCACAGCTCTTGGTATAATTGTCGTTACTGTGATTAGTGAAGGATGCCACAAGGGCTACAGCGCAAAACACAGCTCTCAACAGTGACCACCGAAGCCTACATACACAGACCCGCTTGATTGGATGATTACCTACTCTCTTGCAAGGATCTCTGAAAGAGTGGGAGCGTCTACCACAGCAATCAGTAGCCAACGAATCCACAGTTACACCTACACAAACATTTAGTCGATCCAGGCCTCAGTGTATCTTGCAGCGTGCATGCTGGTGCTGACATGAGCTACATGATCTATAATGTAAATAGCACAGAGATGAAGTACCAAATAACTTACTAATGTCTCAGTAATGCTCAGTCTTGCCTTTGACACAACTTGCTCTGACTGTCACTGTTGTTAGCTTTATTGATAATCTGCCATTCCTGTGTGTTGCATTGCCACCGGCTATAAATAAATCTGTAGTAATCCATACAGACTCCAGCGGGAGTCCTTAATATGAATGAATAGTTGATCCTCTAGTGCCATTAGATAATATGTTTTTCCTGTGTTCCTCTAACCTTCCTCTGCCTTACTGCTGCTGAAGTTAAGGCACTTAACATAATGTAAAAATAATGAAAATAGGAATATGAAAAAGAAACAACCAGGAAGGTCGAGTAGTACAAATCCAGTCTGGATAGACATCCCCGAGATTGTTGCTGAATATTTTGTCATTTCCTGTGGGAAGGCTTTTTTTTTTTCACAAGCATGTGTTACGGACATGCCGGGGTCTGTTAAACAGAGGATATCAATCACTCCTAGTCTAGACATTAGGATTATTTCCATCTAATCACGTACATTTATTGTCCAGGGACACGTTCATTCAGCATCAGTTTTCCGTGTCTGTGGTTTTTGGTCAAATCAGCATACAGGGTACAGTAGTGTTAATTAATTTCAGTTATTTGGTTTAGTCAGGCTGTCACTCCAATATTTTTAAAAATGATTTAATTTCCATTCATCTAATTTCCATTTTTTATTCAAGACACATTTGGTCTTACAGATTTTTGTTGCAGGAATAGTTTTGGACAAGGTGACATATGAATCAGGGCGTAGGCCCCTGTCTTTATGCACCCTCATGTATATATGATATGAGTGCTTGTGCCCCCACAGATCCTCTCAGCTTCTCTGTTGTAGGCCTTTGTTTGTCCTTAAAATTTCAATATACTTGTACAAGGTTGTTTTCCCACCTCAGAGAGACTCACAGGGGTGACCGTTCTGACAATAATTGGATCGATGCGAAGAAGAAGCAGCCAAGAGAATAACACTCTCATCCACTCTTCCAAAATCCAGCCATTCCTGCATGGGTGGTTCTGGTCTGTTGCTGCATTAATATGGCTGTCTTACCTTTTAACTTTTTAAAGTCATATGTTGTGTGTGTAAACGTCATGTTCAAAATTAAATGACTTTCCATTGTCACTTGCCTATAACCATTTGTCATTTTCTTCCAAGATCTTTCTTTCTAACAAACATTCTCACAATCTGAGAAGCTAACTTGTCTACTTGATATCAATTCATGCATGGACATTAATATCTCACTGTAGCCTTTCCAGTCTGTCTTCTAAACAAAACAAAATACCACTTTGGTCACATAAAATATTGTGGTCACAGATAACGTTTGAGCATCTCATGATTGTGGAGCTGCCTGCGTTCTCTTTGTCCTCGAGCTCAATGCAGCTTATGATACTAAAACCAAGACTCCCAGGGACAGTGCTACAGTGATTCAGTGATCACTCACTCACTGTTTCATTGCACTTTCTTACCCATGGATTTATATGCTGCTTACCATAATTTTGAAATATGAGTTTCCATTTAAGTTTACTGAAAGCGGTCTTTGTCTGAGCTGCATTCAGAAAACAATTTACCTTTGTTGTTTCCATGACGCTAAAGGCCCTTCCAGTGAATCAGCTGGTGATCACGACAACTCATAAAATAACTGAACTAGAGCTAAGAAATATTCAAACAACATATGGCCTGTTTCGACCGCAGGAACTTTCCCCAGGGACTAGGGACTTTTGGAGGGATCAGGGTCTAAATTAAGTTCCGGGGTGGGGCTGGCAGCGCTGAACATTTCTGATTGGTCGAGTACCAGCGGGTCACAGGCCGGCATTCTCTGGCTCAGCGGCCACAAAAGACTCTGCTACTGCGTTGTTGGAAGCTATGGTGGAAGACACGGAAATGGACGACCAGACGGTTGAAGGTAAGTCACATACGGCCCACACGATGCTTGTTAAATGCTATAACGCTAACTGATGTCATGTTATTTGTTACCCTAGCCAAAAGCTAACGTTAGCTACATGCTAACGCCGAGGTAGAATCGTGGTGTTCGTAAGGTAGGGATTGGCTAAATCAATCGTATAAAATGATATTGTGTTAATGTTGTCGCAGTGAGACAAAAAAAAATTTTCAACATGTTTTTCAGATGAAACAGACGGGCACACTGAACTGCAGGCTGCAGAGACTCGTGTGTTTACCCCTGCGATCACCAGCAGCCTGTCTGTTCTTGGTCAGCTTGCCCAGTCGCTGAGCCAAAGAAAAAGCAACACTGCCCCACCACTTGACTAAAGACTGTTATTAACTTTTAGTTATACCTTTGTATTTTGCACACTTGTATGTTGCACATTTACATTTTGATTAATAAATAGTTGTGGAACCAAATGTGTGTATAGTGGCTGTTCTTGTAAGTCTGAAAACGATGAGAAAATTGCTGAATTGCAGGTGATGTGTTTAACAAGTTAAAACAATAGAGTTATGCAGCTGTGACAATTTCTATTGATAAAAATAAATGGTACATGGGTCACAGACAAAAACAATGTACAACAGGTGTATACAGAATGGGGAAAAAAAGGCTATTACAGAGATCATTTTCTTCCAAATCTATAAGCTGTTTACAATATATAACATTATGAGAAATGCTAATCACAAGTTTTGATATGTTTGATGCTTTCGTAAAAATAAGTAATCAGTAATCTGACACTTTACTACAATGTGTTCAGAAACTTCAGTAGACCTGTACGTGCGTCTAGACCCTCGGCCTCTATAGTGGATAACAGTGCCCCGTCAGGCTGGTTTAATGCAGTGGCACCCCATTCTTCCCACCGGTCCATTGCTCTATTGTGTACCCAAACGGATGGCGAGTCTCAGTCATCTCACGGTCAATCTCCGCAATAATCTCTGCTCATAAAATCCGTTATTACTTTAAATCTAGCATTTCGGGTGTTTTGAATCCTTTGCTTCTACTGCTCGTCTCTTTTCCAGCGTTGACTCAATAGGGGTTATGCAACAAACTTCTGTAATCTGTAAAACAGGTTGCGTCGCTAACGTAACATGCTAACGTTAGCTAACGTTAGCAGATACATACCCTGGTAGTCGCATATGTATGAGGAAGCATATAGCTTAAACCCCTTATCCATTTTGGTACAGGAGTCTTAGATGTCAACCTGCATATGCGATGGACATCGGTTATGCCCATCTTTGGTAGCTCCTGAAGGCATCTTGAGTAAAACAGCGCCATTCAATGTAGCTCGTACAGAAGACCTGAACCGGAAGCGATGCGACCTGTTTTACAGAATACATGCTTACAGTGTCGCACAAATAATCTTATTATTATTATTTTACAGCGGTTGTCACACAAATAATGATGCCTGTCCGTTGCTTTATATGGCGTCATCGTTGTATAGTATTCTGCATAACCGCCACCTACTGGACTGGAGTGGAGCTTTTTCATTTTCACTTTTTCAATTTGCCTAATCTTTGGACCGCGGGCTGACGGAACTTTTAGTCCCTTGAAAAGTAGTTCCTGGGACTACTTTGGGTCGAAAAGGGGCTATATAAAATAAAGCATCAAACCATAAAAAAGAACTTCCTTGGATGTGATGCCATGTCAACATCTTCCTTGCTATAGAAACCACAGTCTTGCCTCTTTCATAGGCCTCTACATCTTCTGACCTGTTTTGAACCCACACAACTCAGGCCAGGTGTTATGATATTTGAACAAAGTGGCCACATTGTAGTATAGAAAAGGAAATTATTAGAGGAGGTGGTTACAGCTGCCTGCTCAGTTGTGCATGAGATGATAAACATTGGAAGGCTTTTATCTGGCTGAGTGCTCCTCTCACAGGACTCTTCTTACACAAGGTTGAGCAGTGAACAAGTCTGATGCTGTGTAAATGGTTTGGTGCCCTTCAGAACCATAAGCTCTCTTTCTCCACCGTCTCTCCAAGTACCCAACGGGAGGCAGCACCAACTGGGCTGTGTCACAATCTCACCTACCTTCTTTCTCTCTCTTACTTTTTGTCTCTTTCACACAAACACACACACTTGGCATGCCTCTGGCAATTGGTGCTAAAGTGAGATCAACAGATTTTCTCTATCATGCTGACTGGAATCTTACACACACACATGCACACACACACACACGTACACACACACACACTCTTTGGCTTCATCAATTCCTTGTACCACATGAGAGCTGCTGCCAGCAGGGGGTTGGGCCAAGCCCATGTGCTGCTGCTGTCTTTATAATTTTCTCTCTCTGTATTTTTCTCTACTCTGCTCCTCTCTCCTGGCAGGCACAGCATCTGATAGCCGCTGCTTCCTATTACGTTATGAAAGAGTCTCCATCTTACTCATTGATTAGATGAGCGGTCATCAACCTTGTCCATTTTAACCTTCAGCGTGGTGGATTTTATACCAGCATTTTTACAGTGTCTCAGTGTCATTGGTCCTCTTTACCACTCCAATACAAACACAGAGGTGGCCTGAAGAGGAGAGAGGGCTTCACTCTCTGGAGAAGGTATAGTATTGTGACTTTAAAGACTACTTTACTTTGTTAAAGAAGTGGCTCAATTGGGTAGTGGTTGGTTTTTCTGTCTGTTGTCTTCTGTATTATTTGCTGTTATACTTTGGTATGTGAGCCATGATAAGTCTCAGAATACAATTTTACAAAGTAATTTTTAAAAAGAAAACAGAACATGAGTTTTCAAGGATGTGTTGAATTTCTAGATTGTTGCTTGGGTTATTTTTTAACTAAATATTCTTGTAAATATTGGTATCTTAGAGATGCCCTTGCACAAAACCCTTTTTCTTTCTATCAACCTGCTGGTTTTCTTGTTGCCAGAGAGTTTGTGTCTGAGGGAAGAATCCTTTTGAAATCCAGTGTCTCATTTTCAGCAATTGCTGAATTGCAATTGCAATTGCTCTTGTCATTGTTTTTAATATTCAGTTCACGGTCACAGTATCCTGCTTTACATGAACATGAACATTGTATTAGTCACATCTGAGTGAACATGCACATACTAACAATATAGCTTAATAAACTATAACCAACAATACCCCTTTGAGACGTCAAAGCGTATGTTTCACATTAGGATATCTCTCACTACTGTAATGTATATACAGTCACTCCAGATATTTGACTGCTGTGACTCACCTTTGGCCTTGCACATGGGAGAATGCTTTGATGCTGTATGAAGGGAAGTGAGAGGTGATGGATGGTGCCTCTGACACAGGAGCCTTCACTAACACAGCAAGAGCTCGCTGTTTGGACCTGACACACTGAAGAGGCCATGTATCTTTTACTAGCTGTGCTGTAATATAATATCTTTATGCTCTTATTTTCTTCCTATGATGGATAGATCATGCCAAACAATCAATGTACAGTATTTATTGTTATTCAGTGTTTTAATAGTACATACTATCCAAACACACTATAAAGACACAGGTGTGTGGGATAAGGTGTGACCACAGAAAATATCAGTTAACATATTCCTTGTGTGTTATGAGAGAAATTCACTGCTGCTCTAGTGCATTAAGTACCATCACCATAATATATTCTCTCCTATATGATTTTTATTACATTTGAAATCAGGGCATTATGATTTAATAATAGATTAACATGTTTCATTTAACATTTAACATGTTCTTGTTCTGACATGAACACATACATTTTTACAGAGATTCATGAGAAACGTAACTTAAAATAACCACATAAATAAACCAACAGTTGTCTCTTTAAGTTACTTTATACTTTACTTTATTTATACTTGTGATCAGGTAACAGAGTGTGGTACTGCACCGTCCTTCTTCCTAATGTAGCTCAGAGATAGACGGTGGGTTCATATAGTATGTATTGCGTGACTCAGTCTGCACCCTTGATTCCATCACATTAATCCTCTTATAATCAATGCCTCAGCTGAGCAACAATCACAGTAAACAAGCCCATGCAGCCATTTTCATTATCAAAAATGCCTTTCCTTAATCACCTCTTTGTTAAATATTTCTCAGTCATTAAGAACATAGTAATCACTGGGCATTTGTTACACATGAAAAACCTGCCATTACACTTTTATATATCTTTCTATTCACACTGACATCCATTGCAAAATGTTATTTGCCTAATTAGAATTGTTTTTGTTCCCCTAAGTGGTAATGTATTGACTCCATGCTTTGCAAATGCTTTTTTATGGTTGTGACAAGAATAACCTCATGTATAAAACTCTCATATTAATCCAGTAATGCTCAGTTAGGATCTCTTCTCTGATCAAAAATGTAATGATAGTTACCTTGCTCTTCAACTGCCACAGCCTACCTGAAAGAGATTAATACTGAGTCAACTTATTTCACAAGGAGAATGGGTGCTCGGATAACAGGCTTGTACAACACTCACGTTTTCCTTCTGAGGTTTACTTTGTAAGGGTTAATAACTGACTGTCCCTCTGATCCCAGTGCTGTGAAACAGGTCAGTTTATATTACGGAACACAACAACTGTCTCATTGCCTCTTAATCTGTTATGCCACATGAATGTATAGGTCTATAAAGTGAACTGGCTGATTTGTTTTTGTGGACAAGAATACATTTTCTGGTGCCAAACTCTTTGATATAATAGAACTCATTTGGGTTGAAAAGCCCCAACAAACAGTCTAGAAAGTCCAGTCCAGAGAATAATTTATTGCCTACGGAGCATGGCTCCAGGGATCATCGCAGGTTAGACCCTCGTATCTCATATGAAATATCATGTCTGCAGTTAAATCAGTTTACCAATTTTCACATGAAAATTGCATATTAGAAAAAATGTATTGTATCTTGTATCTTTACTCCATTCATTGTTTGTACTCCATTGTACTCCTGTTGTTTACACCATGTCATTAAGATTAGATAATGACAACCACTCAAGTGGTGGTAAAAGAGCTCTACCCTGTGGAGTTGGATTAGGTTTGTAATGTACAGCCAACCGAACAGACACGCACGTTGGACATTATCTTCAATGAAGCAGGAATCACAAAATCTAAAATGAGAGGGAAAGGAAAGTCAAATACTGTAGATGTTATGATCTGTTGGATCATCAAAACATATTTATCAATATAGGAAATTTGAGCATATGTTAGATTTGAGTACATTGCATTGATACATTTCTACAGATTATGTACATAATAAAAATGACATTCGGTGCAAACAATACTGATATTAAAATGATAAAAAAGTAAATGAAAGTCCCACACTATCCTTGGATTGATATGTTGAAATACCACCAACGTTTCAGCTCAAAGCCTTCATCAGGGTACAATATTAAAACTATTAAAACTATTGAGAGGAAATACTCAATGAAATGACTCAATGAAATGACTCAATGAAATACAGTATAGACAGATAACAGTAATGGATCGAAGACATTGTGTTGCAGGAGTAAACTGCATACCATCAGGTATTTGTTTGTTGCCACCAGACGTTTTAGTTGCTGATCATGACGTGCAGTCTTACAAAGAGGCTCTGAATGAAAGTCTGCAGGACTCTGCAGATGGACCTTCGGGTGCTGACACCTGTGTGTGGTTGTTGCAGGCATGGACATGGAGCGAGGATTCTATCGGAAGGTGGACGTCCAGGACCACGTTCACTACATTGTTGCCTTCTTCGTCTTGGTGATTGGAGCATTGGGTGTTACCGGGAATGTCCTGGTCATGTACGCTTTTTTCTGGTAGGCCACATTCCTTTATTGGAGGGACCTAAGGGGGGGTGATGGTGTAGTTGAGCTACTTGGATGGATGCTATTATGAACTAAGTACAGGCTATTTGCGTTTTGTACAGCGAATCTACAGGGTAACAACTATATTTTCTTTGTACTGAGAAACTAGGGTAACAATATTTTTAAAGTAAAAATGGGTCATGAAAGGGACCGATGGAATAATAAGATAAAAATATAGAAACGCTCATGTATTTACATTTACAAATATTTTTTTTTATAATGAAATATTGGCCAGTGGGATCATTAACTCTGTGGTCACGACACTTCAGACCAAACGCCCGAACACCTTGATGATGATCTCGGGATGATCGCAGCCACACCCCCCTCTCCTCCACACTGACTAATTTCACACAGTATGTGAAATGCAAGACAAGAGACAATAAAACACTGGACTTGATGTATGCAAATGTGAGGAAGGCATACAGCTCCACCCCCCTCCCCCCACTTGGTAGATCAGACCACAACCTGGTGCACCTAGTGGCCATCTACAAGCCAAGTGCATGGTCCGTGCATGCCTGCCAGTCACCACCAGGACAATAAGTATGGTCAGAGGAATCCATGGAGGTCCTACAGGACTGCTTTGACCTCACGGATTGGGATGTGCTCTGCAGCGCACACGGTGAGGACATCAATGGCCTGTCAGACTGCATTACTGATTACATAAACTCTTGCACAGACAACATTGTCCCCTCCAAAACAATCTGCTGCTTCCCCAACACTAAACCCTGGATTAATGGAGACATCGAACTGCTGCTGAAGAGGAAAAACAGGGCTTTCAGGGATGGGAACAGGGAGGAAGTCAAATGTATCAAAAGAGAGCTGGAGAGGAAGATTAGGGAGGCAAAGGACGCATTCAGGGAGAGGACTGAGAACCAACTCCAGAAGAACAGTGTGAAGGGGGTGTGGAGTGGTATGAAGAAGATGACGGGCTTCAAACAACAAGCACCGGGGGAGAAGGGGTGCAGGGAGAGAGCAAACAAGTTAAACCAGTTCTTTAACAGGTTTGACACAGCGATCCCCAGCCAGGCACAGCCAGCCCCAAACCCCCACCAGCTCAAGCCTTCAACAACTCCCCCCCTCCTCCCAGCCAGACGCTCACACAGCTGCTAACACCTCTGCACATGACCCTCCAGCCCGCCCACCAACCTGGCTATCATCACCAAGCAGGTGAGAACAGAGCTAAGGAGGCTCCGCCCCAGCAAGGCTGCTGGCCCTGATGGCGTCTGTTCCAAAGTGCTGCAGAGGTGTGCCGACCAGCTGGCCACTGGTCATGCATCATCCCCGTGCCCAAGAAGGGATGCCCCAGTGCCCTCAATGAATTCAGACCAGTGGCACTGACCTCTCATATTATGAAGACCTTTGAGAGGTTGGTCCTGCAGCACCTGAAGCCACTAGTGGCAGCCTCTCTGGACCCCCTGCAGTTCGCATACTAGGCGCACCTGGGAGTTGACGATGCCATCACCTACATGCTGCATAAGGCGTACTCTCACCAGGAGAGGAGAAGCTTGCATCCATGCAGGTAGACCATGCCATGGCACACTGGATTACAGACTACCTCACCAGCAGGCCGCAGTTTGTTCATTTACAGAGCACCATGTCGAATACGCTGGTGAGCAACACGGGTGTACCCCAAGGAACGGTACTGTCGCCATTCTTGTTCACCCTCTACACCTCAGACTCAAATTCAATTCTGGGTCTACTCATCTCCAGAAGTTCTTGGATGATTCACCCATCGTGGGTTGCATCAATGAGGACAATGAGGATGAGTACAGGAGTCTGGTGGAGAGGTTCGTCAGATCGTGCGACAACAACCACCTGCAGCTCAATGTCAGCAAGACAAGAGAGCTTGTGGTGGACTTCCGTCGGAATAGGAGGCGACCACCACCTGGTGGAGGTGGTGGTATCGTTCCTGGGGGTGCACCTCAACAATAAACTGGACCGGTCAGACAACACTGATGCCCTCTACAGGAAAGGTCAGAGCAGACCACTTCCTCAGGAGGTTCAGGTCATTCAATTTATGCAACAGGCTGCTCCGCATGTTCTACCAGACTGTGGTGGCCAGTGCACTCTTCTTTGCTGTGGCATGTTGGGGAGGTGGCATCAAGGCAATGGATGCCAACATGATCAGCAAACTGGTCAAGAAAGCTGGCTCGGTTGTGGGAGAGAGCCTGGACAGTCTGGAGGAGGTGGCTGGGGGGAGGATGAGGGCTGAGAAGCACTTGCACAAGGGAGCGCTTCAAGCACTCTTTTGTGCCAACAGCCATCCAGTTGTCCAACGCTACACACCTCGCTAACACCCCGACCAAATTGCAAAATTGCACATCTGTAAATTGCACTAAACTATTATTTCTTGCACTACTGTGTATATTTTTTTTGTATATTTTGGGGATTTTTTATACAACCTTTATCCTCCAAACTTTTTTATTGTATAATGCTGTGTGCCTCTCTCTTGCTTTGTTCTGCTGCATAACTGCAATTTCCCCTCGGGGACAATACAGAGCCATCTAATATAATGTAATATAATCTCACGACGAGCAATGATAAAAGTGATCAGTAGTTTATGTCTGACATGTAAAGGGGGGTAAAGTGGTAGCAGTTTATGTTGCAGTTTGTGGCAGACTGGAGGGAGGGTGGGGGTGAGGCTTGGCTGCAATCAGCCCCAATTGGCCGCAGCTGTGCTGGGTCCAGGGAGAATCACTGACTTGACTCTCCTGGACCCAATCTACGCCTCACGAACTCCCTCCCCCAGTCTGCCACACAGTTATATTGTCCTGTCCTATACTGTAACGTTATCGAACCACATACCAAAAATTTGTGTGGCAATAAAAAGTTCTTGGATCTTAATAACAGAGAGGAAGTTAATGCTAACAAAAGGCCGATCGCTTCGGCTATCAACAGCTTATTAAATGATACTAGCTATGCTTTTGCCTGAAGCTTTCACATTTGGTGTAGCAAAATGAATGAGTGCTTCTTGGCTTTCAAGTGTGATGACATGGTTGTCGACCAATTTGTGCAATAGAGCGGTATTTCAATCTCTACTAGAGATTGAAATAGAGATTCTCTAGGCTACAGAAGGCATACACATGTAGCATACACAGCTTAGTTGACGGTTGTTGCATTTTTAGATTGTTTTAGACAGTAGGAGTATAGCCAACTACAACACCTGAGTCCTACGGGATGGAATGAAGACATGAATGAATAAAGAAATTTAACATGACTTTCAATATTGATTGTATTATTCCCCGCTAAAAGAATTGTTGAGTTGTTGAGAATTGAGTTGATTAATATTCATCACATTTCATCAACTAATCTATAAATACGTAATGAAAGTTTCTCACATTATTGACATTCTGCAAATTTAACCATGGTAAGATTGTGGGTGGCTCAGTGGTTAGCACTGTCACCTCACAGCAAGAAGGTCACTGTGATTCCAAACCCTGGTCCTTTCAAAGTGAGTTTGCACGTTTGACCTATGTTCAATCAAAAGACATGGAAGTCAGGTAAACTGGAAACTGTAAATTGCCCATAGGTATGAATGTAAGTGTAATTGCAATTGCAACAGTCAGAGTTTTGTTTTCTTCTTCTTTTTTATTGACAGATTTTGATTTTACACCGTGCAAGTGAATTAATATATAAATAAAAATCCCACAACCAAAGAACCATGTTACATAAAGATTAGATGCATAGGTTGAGCAAGGTTGTTTGGTTTTTAAATTTATTATCAATGTCAAATAAGAGTTAAAAAATATTGCTTATTGCACCTTTAGGGTTTGCACAATATTTATTTTACAATGGTTAAAATACAGTAAAGCTTCACAGAGTCAGCACTGGTCAACTGTCCTGTGTTGCAGTAACAAGAAGCTGCGGACTCTGCCCAACTACTTCATCATCAACCTGGCTGTCAGTGACTTCCTCATGGCTATCACACAGTCACCCATCTTCTTTGTCAACTCTCTTTACAAGGAGTGGATTTTTGGGGAAACAGGTATTTTGGTCACATTCAACTTGTGCTCTATGTACTGTAAATTTAAAAAAAGTATCTATTTATGTTTATTTTGTTCCTGTATGCATCTATTTATAAGATGTCTCTACTTATTTTCTGGGTTATTAAATTATGAAGGTGTAGAAATGTAAAGTGTTGAAATTCACATATCAAACACAAAAGTTCCTGTCATGAAGTTGAATATAAATATTTTGCCATGCAATATTTAGCTTTTTAGTGAGATTTTTACAGTGTCAGTAGGCTGCACAATGGAATACTGCAGTCAGAGTCTGTCTATTGTCTTAATAGCCAATTAAGGAATTCAATAGTATATGAATGGTGCGGATACAGTTAATGATGTGATACTGAATAAAATCACTCTTAGAAAGTCTCCTGGCCAATCATATAAATATAAAATTAGACATCGTTTTTCTTAGATTGTAGGCTATTCATCGCAGTCAACATTTTATTTTTATTTAAGGTCTTCAGAGGTCAATCAGAGGATGAAACATAATCACCCGTGTCATTATGTTTGCCCTCTCTTTCATTGTTTTTTTTCTTTTGTTTTCTCTGTAGGCTGTAAGACGTACGCCTTCTGTGGAGCTTTATTTGGAATCACTTCCATGATGAACCTACTGGCTATTACTGTAGACCGCTACATTGTCATCAACAAGCCGCTGCAGGCCATCCAGTGGACCTCTAAGAGACGTACTTCTCTCATCATCATCCTGGTCTGGCTGTACTCACTAGCCTGGAGCCTGGCACCACTTCTGGGGTGGAGTGAGTGACTTATTCACTCGTATGTTCTCACTCCTTTTTTAAAGTCATAGTCTTTTTTTACTTTCAGACCCTATATGGCGTTCTTGTCTGTCCCTGTCATTTTTCTCTAGGTTCCTACATCCCAGAGGGCCTGATGACCTCCTGTACATGGGACTATGTGACATCTACCCCAGCCAATAAGAGTTATACCTTGATGCTGTGCTGCTTTGTATTCTTCATACCATTGGGTATTATATCCTACTGCTATCTCTGCATGTTCCTGGCTATTCGCCGTGCAAGCAGGTGAATGAATATGTGCATGTGAACATGTAACACCTCACACTCTTTGGCCTGTTGTTGCTAACTGGTTGTCATTGACATAACCTGGTCCCTTGGAGGCTTAATTTAAGCATTTAGGGGCTTATGTTAAACAATTCTATAACAAATGTATTCCCCCAGTAGCTCTTAATGTCCTGCAATGCAATTTGTTTAATGTAGTACAAAACAGGTTAAGTGTATGACCATTTTAAGCTAAGTCTGTGAAAGCCACGTTGAATGAGTTCACCTTAAAGGGCCATTTTAATGACTAGGCTTAATCCATGTCTCTTTACCCTTATTCCTCCTCTGTGTCCTATCAGAGATGTTGAGAAGCTGGGGACTCAGGTGAGAAAGTCAACCCTGATCCAGCAGCAGTCCATCAAGACTGAGTGGAAGCTGGCCAAGATTGCCTTTGTGGTCATCATAGTGTTTGTGCTTTCCTGGTCGCCCTATGCATGTGTCACTCTCATCGCCTGGGCTGGGTAAATATATATTAAACCAGGGGTGGCCAATCATGTGCCATGGAGGGCGGAGAGTAAGGTGATTTCACTGATTAGCACACCTTCAACCAGAGAGGAGGAACGAATCAGTGAAATCACCTGCTGTATTCTTTGGTTGGAATGAAAACTTGTATACTCTCGGCCCTCCATGGCACATGATTGGACACCACTGTATTAAACCAACACAACACAATAAAGCAAATTATGAACCAGTCAAAATATTGATATTTAGAACACTGGAGAAATTAAACAAAACCCAAAGTAGACTAAATTGTTACTTGGCCCTAAACAGAGAATATAAATTGGCTGAGTATCTCCACTCTGTCAGAGATACGAAGCAGAGACAGATCCTGACCAAATACATAAACTGGCTATAGAAAAAGGAAGATACAAACAGACATGGCTGCCCAGGGAGGAGCGTGTATGTGTGTCAATCCTCAATGGTTTACAGTTCTGCTCTGTACAAACCCTCTGCACCTTTCAGATATGGAAGCATCCTCAGTCCCTATTCCAAAGCTGTACCTGCTATTATAGCCAAGGCATCAGCCATCTACAACCCTTTCATCTATGCCATCATTCACTCCAAATACAGGTGAGTATGCTCATCCATCTAACCTAAGCCTGAAAGAGATCGAGAGGTTATGTAAAGAGATCACAGCTACGTTTTTTCAACAGGAACACCCTAGCAGAGAAGGTCCCCTGTCTACAGTTCCTGGCCCAGGCCCCCAGGAAGGCTTGCATATCAGTGTCAAACAGTGAGTTCTCCTTCAGGGACTCAATGCTGAGTAGACAGTCATCAGCCTCCACAACAAAGTTTCACAGAGTTTCCTCCATGTCTACGGCAGACACAGTGAGTTTGGCTTCTGCACTAGGTTTTAAGGCAGTGTTACTCACTGATTTTTTTGCCAGGGAGCCACTCAACACAGTTAATGTACTGTACCCAAAATGTGGTTATTTAATATCAAGGGCAGAACATGAAATATAAGGATTGAATGCATTACATAAACACCAGTACTACTTTCTTTAACATATATATATACATTTTTATGGAAGGATATGGTTTATAGATACTGTGCTATTTTAAACAATCCTCATTCAAAACACAAGCTGCCCGATTAACGATATTAGCCATGGAAATTGTATTGTATTGTATTGCATTGTATTGTATTTTATTGTATTGTATTGTATTTGTAAGTCTGTGCATAGAAAATGGTAGTCATTATCAATGCGAGCCGCAAAATATGGCTCATGAGCCACCTAATGAGTACCAGGGTTTCAAGGGAAGAGGTAGAAGTGGGAAGAGCACAGAAAGAAGAGCACAGATAAGGTATCTTTAGGTGAGCATAACCTTCTAGGTAGGGTATGGATCCTGATAATGGACTCCAGTTATCAATCAAGTTCAAGTGTAAGAAAGTAGATCAGGACACAGGATAGACAACAATTCTATTTGTTAAAAGTCTTCATTTTTACTTCCACTCGAGTAGTTTTTGACCAGTTTTATTTTTACACATAAGAGACCACACTGTAAATGCCAGATGAAAATGTAGCATTTACAGTTAAACAGACACGCTAGACCTCACCGGCTGACATAACTGATACTGTAATGTTGATATGAGCTCCAAAGAAATGATTCCCAAACCTTGGACTGATAACTTTGAATTATTTGTAAAGACAAAATGGGTAATTCATTAAAGTTGGTTTGGTGTAAGTGGATGGAGATAGTGGATTACGAACCATATACCGTAAACTGTTTAAATGATGTGTGTCTATCCACCTTGGATGCATTGTCCAGGCCTTTTCCCATTGCAAACTCTTCCCCTTGATTAAATGAGGACATCCGTTGTCTGAGAAGAGAATGTAGATGGAAAAATTCACACTGGAAAGAATCAAAAAATGAAAGATACTAGAGCCACTTATTATCCCAACCTAATTTCTAATAATAATCATAACCCTAATCCTGATCGGCACCATCAATCGACTTGTTAATAATGTTCCAAATGTCTCCGCCTCTTCAGTTTCTGACTGTGAAAAGACAAGATTAACAGCATCAGAGCTAATATTACACCTACTAGCCCCCTCCCTTCATTGTCCCTCTACTCCTTAAATGTGTTTCCCCTGATTGGCTGAACCAGTTTACCCTTATCTCCTCACGAACTCACTGACATCGTGTTACGTATGTGACCGACTGGATATATTGCCAACCAAATTCCTGAAGGGAACCTTGGGAACCATTGGCCCAAGTCTTCTCTCTATTGTTTCCCTGTCCCCTGTCCTGGCCTTGACCCATCACTACGTGAGAACTACTCCCCTATATCCAAAATGAAAAAAATGTGGCTAAACAGCTACTGGAAAATGTTGACAGCAGTAATTTCAGTCTGGCTTTCGTCAGCAGCACAGCACCAAAACAGCCCTTCAAAGAGTATTAAATGACTTACTAGTTTGTACTGACGCTGGTGATTGGTCCTTGTTAGTGCTTCTGCCACTATCAATCATACCATCAATAGGCTTAGGAAATGGGTTGGTTTATCTGATTCTGACCTTAACTGGTTCTCATATTTATATATATCTATGGAACAGAAAAATTGTTGTTTGTATTGGAGACCATGTTTCCTCTTTTACTCCACACTGACCTGCAGGGTACCTCGGGGTGGCTTTGGGCCCATTTTATTCTGTCCTTGCCTTAGGGCATATTATCCATAGATTTGGCTGCATTTCCTATTACTGTTACACTGTTGACACTCAGCTTTATATGTCCATCAAACCTCATGAACTTGACAAAGTAATCTATTTGCAGAGTGGTTCTAACATTAAGCCATCTGCTAAATATCAAGGTGTTGTCTTTGATCCCGTATTTTAAATTTGATATGTCAATTCTGTGATCAAGTCATTTTTTTTAAAACTCAGCTGTGTCTTTACAAGACAAACTTACTCATGCCTTTATATCCTCCCACCTAGATTATTGCAGCACCTTATATATCTGCCTCAGCCAAGCCACTATCTATCTATCAGCCGTGAGGTTACTGACTAAAACTAAATGTCACATTCGCCCTGTTTTAGCCCCTCTGCATTGGTTGTTAAAATTCAGATTAGTTTTTAAGATTCTTTTGACTTGTTGACTCCTTATTTTCCATCTAGGTTGCTTAGGGTCTCTTCTTGCCATCCCTCATTCCAAACTAAAACTGGAGGTGATGATGCGTTTAAGGCCCCTATTATCATGTGTCCACTCAGTTCTGTTGAGAGTCTTAATACAGGTCCTAAAACGTATCGGTTCACACTGTCTTATCCAATTTTAACATGATTTCTGTGTTCTATGATTTTGATGATTTTTTTCTCTTCCTTTTTCTTTGCTTTTTGCTGTGGTATTTTAATAGCACTGTGTTGAACACCAATTGGTGCACTTTTTTGATATTTCTTTTGTGTAAAGCACTTTATAACCTCAGTTTGAAAAATGCTATATAAATAAAGAAAGAAAGCACCTAGTTATTTACTATGCACAATATTGTAATGAATTTCACTCAATATGTCTTATAAAACAAGTCTTTTCTTTTTTATTCACTTATTTTCTAGACAACTTCTACTGGAGTAAAATATTTTAGTAGTCTTTCCAGCTGTGATCAAGTTCCACATATGGGTATTTGGTGAACTTCATATTTCAACAAGTGAAAGCCGTACCAAAGCCATTATCATAAGTGATTTTACAGAGTTTACTGATAATGCATCCATGAAGGAAATAGCAAAAAATATTCATTTTGCAATTTGTTAGGGCTCCAAGATTATAATTTAAAGTATCTCTATTGAAATATCTCTATTCAGTATTAAATAATTCAGGTATGTGAGTCAATAAGTTAATGCATTATGTCACTATGTAAACAGTATTATAGGGCATACACAATACAGCTGCATTACCATGTGCTCCAAAAGCTGAAGTAATTTTATTCATTGTTAAAAACAAGAATGTGTTTTCATACTGAATAGGAGAGATGCTGTCAAGGACAACAATAAATACCAGATATATCCTGAGGCACCCAACAAAAATCATGATTCCACAACACAGGCATTTAATAGCACAACAGTTGACGTACAGTTGTAAGAAAAAGTTTGTGAACCCTTTACAAACTTGCATTCCTGCATAAATTGCTCCTATCTAACAATAGATAAACACTGTGATTTAACAAGTAACATACAAAAATGTACTTTTGAAACATATGTGAAAGGGGGTAATTGAAGTCAGGTGATGCAATCAATGAGATAACACTCAGGTGTGAGTCAAAAATAAACTATTGCTAAGAGAAAGAACATTCTCAATCATTCTTGTGGGTATAATCTGCCATTTATTATATTGTTAGTGTCTAATAATACCACAATTATAAGGAAATTATTAAAAATAAGGGAGCTATAAATGATTATCATGTGTCTCCCCTGCAGCAGGTGTGGAGTGATGTGGAGCTGGACCCCATAGAGCAGAAGGGCCACTCTCTGAGGTCCAGCCACTCCCCGGGAGCTCTGAAGGAACAGGAGAACAGATCAACACGGCAGAACACGGCCAAGAGCAGCCAAAGCCAGGAACAGGTAAGGTAGGTGTTCCAGGTTGCTCCTCGTTATATCTGTAGGTTTTAGTTTGAAATGTCAAGTGACAAGACAAGCGCAACATGTCAGCACCAAGACATGCTCAGAATTAAAGATATGTAATGTCTAGTTATTTTTCTGAGGCTTTTTATTTTATTCTGTCCCCTTAGACTGCAATCCCAGAGCGAAGCTCATTGAACAGATGTGACAACTCATTGTCTGTCAACGTGGCCACCGTGGCACGCCTTATAAACAGGGAGGAGACAAATGAAAGCTGGAAAAAAGAGGGAAAGCAGGAAGATGATGCAGAGAAAAAGAATGAGTACCAGCAGAGAGACCGCCAGCAAGTACAAGAGGAAGAACAGACGGAAGAGGAGGAGAAGGAAATGCAGGCCCCGACACAGCCAGACTCTCTGTACAATAAGTGTGAGGACCCCCATGTCATCGCCAGTCCCACGTCAAAGAGCAGCTTGCAGGATGAAGCCTGTAATGAGAAAAAGCAAAGCACACAGAGCTGACACCGAGACCTGCTGCTGGATCTACAGAGTCTGAACTTTACCGAACTCCTGGAAGCTGAGTGATTCCTCTCCTGAACCATCAGGAAGCTAAATGGTGAACGTGTTCATGATTGAGGATGTGGATGTGTGTTTATGATGGACAGCAGAGTAAATGAGTTTGGTTAATATCCAAACATGCCTGGGTATTCTCCTTCAACTGCTTTTATTACAACTATTACACCCAAATGCATGTTTACAGGTGGTAAACATATAGTTAGCCATTTAGTTAACCACCATAACCAAGCTAATCATTCACGAGCATTGAGAAAAATGTTTTATTATATGTTAGACTGCATAACAAATGTGTTGTACAAATAATTTATTTGTAAAGCACTTTTTTTCAAAACCAAGTTACAAGTGCTATCAAGAAACAAATGGAGTTAACACAAAATCTGTATTTATTTATCTTCAATTCTTTATTTTGTCTACTAAAGTCCATTTAATTAAATTGATTTGCTCAATGGATTTACCTTAATTTCTTTATTTTGTCAACTAAAGTCCATTTAATTCAGTTGATTTGCTCTGTGGAGGGGTCAAGGTGTTTGTGCCACATGACCTAAAACACCCTTCTTCATCTTGACTTACATCACTATCAAGTAATCACATGGGACAGTTGCTACAAAAGTTAAACTATCTTGAGGCCAGTTACCTTCAGTGTTAAGTACTTTCTTCCCTTGCAATCCATTCCTCAGTGAGTCCCTCTTTGAACTTTTCTTTTGAAGTTGAGCTTTTGATTGCAGGATTTCCTGGGCAGTTTGCTTATTCGGTTATGTAAGGACTCCAAGCTTCCCTAAAGGAGGACTACTGCACCTCAGTGGTTCCACAGTCTTCTGGCTTGTCTCAGAGCATTACACTACTGGGCGTCCCATCAGCTTAGCTATGTATTAACATGGCCCACAGGCAGCTGAAGCAAAGCCCAGCTGAGTCATGCAGCATCTAACTTAATGGGTTCAAACACAATCGGATACTAACCTATTACATACGCAACAGTATGTACTGCATATTGTACACTCACACACTATTATACATGATTCAGTATACGATTACCAGTGGGCCATTCAGATTGAAGCATACTCAAACAACACATGACATTACTAGGCCACACTATAAATCAACACAGATGAAAATCAAAATTAACCTATTTTTTCCAATATGTATAAAATATTTATAATTCTATAAGCCTTACTCATTTTGGCTACATTTCATTAGCCTAGATTATATGTATCAAAACTACATTTGGCATGTTATTGCTTTCCTCCTCCTTTATCCATTTACTATCAAAATAAACCATCTTTACATACATGCAGGCAACTAACCCAACACAAACCTGTTTGTTAAAGATTTTACAATATAATCAAAGGCCACAGTCCCTTGATGTGCACCAGATTCACAGCTATATGACTATTTATGTAGAACTCTACAATCCCCATATTATCTTCCCAATGACATTGATGTTGAATCTTATTCTGAGCTGAGCATATTTTACCTTCCCAAACTTGATGTTTATACAGATATTTAGAGATGTATTGGGGATGTTGGAGGGATTAATAAAGAATCACAATAATACTTGGTTTATTTCAACCTGTCAAAGGTCGGTATTTTGTGATTGAGTTGCTTGACACACCAATAAGCAAAAGTGTTTGAGCAATATGTTAGGATTGCCATCATGCGATGTAAAGAAAATAGTTAAATGTGGTGAATATCTCGAATTGATCCATGTCTTTTTAAACTCTACTCCTAAAAAATGTTGGCTGCTACTATAGGCTTCTCAAGCTCAAGGTCATGCTCGACTGAATCAAGGATAGAATCATTAACCAGGGTATTGAATGGATACTTAGTAAAGCACTGCAGCAACTGTTGATAGTCTGGTAGAAAAAAATGTCATTGACCTGTACTGTGCTTTGCTGGGTCATTCAAGTCTTTAGTGGCAGAGACTCACCTCAGTGAATTGTCAATACACATAAATCACTGGCAGAATGAAACACGGTTGCATCACGACGCCTCAGAGTTGAAGCAGGGGTTTACCAGATGACCTGAATCTCAACTCATCAATAATTCTTGTGAATCCAGTCAATGGCCCCCGGGCAGCTCATTTTGCTTGAGTGCATTTTGCCTCCTGCCCATCAACCCACTGATCCTGCTCACAGTTTGCAGCTCCAGTCTATTAGCCGCTTTGATACCAATCAAGATACCAATAGAGACTTTACAAAAATAGCTTTAACTTATTAGATTTTCTTTGCATGTATGTTAATTGCTTGAATACAAAATACATCTGAGTCTTTGTTTGTTGAAGAGAGAAAGACAAAGAAAACAAACAGAAATAGAAACAGCTGGTGAAAGACTCAAAAGGATCTGTATCTAATCTTCTCACTGATTTACAAAGTGAATAAATCATTCCAGCAAAGTAGAGATAGATTGTATATTTGTTACTCTGCTCATGGAAATATTGGTCCAGATCATCATTGCACAGGTATTAAAGCTGCAATATGCATTTTTCACATTAAACTAGAAAAATAGAATAGAAAGAAAAATAGAATATATTCTAAATCATCAGTCGTGTGTCTGTATGTGACACTGTGTGTACATGCCGGTATCCCCTGTTTGCCTGATGTTGGCTTTTCAATGATGTTCAAGACATTTTGCTTCGGGCGTGGCCTTCAGTGAGCTGCTGAGGCCCGCGGCCACAAAAATTGCAGATTGTTTGTGGCTTTAGGGAGGCTGGTTACCTCAGCCTCAGGCTGGATGTGGTTTCAAGGTAGACAGCTCATCAACATGAGTGACAAATTGTGAGGGTGTGAACCTACCCCTGTCCCACTTCCTGTCTCAAGGCGAGAAGTTGCACATGTGGAGGAGCCAAGTTTGTGAAGCATGTACTTCCTATGCTGACCACTAGAGAGCATACAGACACTGTGCCACTGACATCGGTGTAAACACTGAAGCCTCCTTCCCTGAAAAAAAGACCTAGCAGTAGACATGTGGAAGTCTGCACATCTGTATCTGTAACATTATCTGACACTATATGTCATTAAATTGGTTGCTAATGTGAACATCTTCATTAAAACGTGCTGTAATTCACACATCATATCACACATCATCTTTTTACACACATGCTCAGTTTAGCTGGCATGTTACCCTTAGGGTGCAAATAACTTTTACTGAAAGGGAATAATCGCAATATTTCATGTGTAGATGACTTAGATGTGAAACACATTTTCAGTCTTACTTTTACTCTGAAATCCTGGACTAACCAGGGTCTAGTTTAGGTTTCAGACTAGTACATCCTCCTGTACACAGGAGACATTCAGTGGAAAGAATGACATCAGAGTCCACTTACACAACATGACAAGCTGATGCTCAGTCACTGGTTTGAATATTTCTTTCACTACGTCAGACAAAAATATTCAGTTGTAAATTCCCATGACCATCAATGAGTTGTTTTTCAGCTAGAATGACATAACTTTCTTTGACTCAAAAACACCAATGAGAGTTCACAAATTCTTCTTCACAAATCTATTCACTAACAAAAACAAAGTGAAGCCTAAGGTAAAACATTGTAGGCCTATTTCTGAATTCTCCTTTCTCTCCTCCTATTAAGGCCATACTCATGGAAAATAGCACAACACTGGTGAACACTGAACAGCTTGGTGGGTAAAACTACTCTCAATGCTCCAAGTCTGCAGAAACTAGAGTGACCGTATATTTACAGCTCACCTGTGCTATCACACTCTAAAGGAGGCCTGTTACTCTCACTCAGCCCCACCACTACTGAAACCCTCCTACCGGCAGCCAGATGGGGCAGGGTTTTATATGCGGAAGTCTCAGTTCCGTTCAGTTCAGTTGACTTCGAGACTGAGGCACTACGGTCGCATCACGCGCTCCTCTATCGAAACACCAGACCCGGCTTCACACAGCAAGGTGAGTCGTGTGCACGTGACAAAACCCTGGATTTAACGAGAGAGGGAAACATTACTTCTGGTAAACTGGAGTTATTTGTGCTTATTTCTGTTCCTGTTAGAAACAAGAGGATAATATAACTTTTAAAACTAATAAACTATGTACTTAGTTTATTACACTAAAACAGAGTTAAAATGACACTTAAACAATAATAAATAAAAGCCACGGAAATTAACGATAATGTCAGACATGATTTATGTCACACCCACCTAGACAACCAAGACAAAGTGGTCTCAGCACCGAGGCTCGTCCTGGCTTTCCTGTGCTACTGTGCTTTTCCAAAAAAATCTGAAATGTTGGTGTTATTGTTCTAAATGTTTTCAACACTTAAGTAAAGAATTTGTCGTGCGCAATATGAACACTGAAACTACCGGTGAAGATCAAATACTTGCGATCAACTTAAATTCAGTGCACATGACAGCGGCCACTTAAAGACTGGTTGGGGCAGGTTGCCTCACTTTCACTAGGCAAGACAGGATATAAATAGACTTTAGGCTACAGGTTCTTGTCAAACAGTTTTTTTTAGGTACGTAGAACGTGCAGCCTGACAAGACTGACACCAAATATGCTTCAAACGTGTCGCTCATTCACCTTATTTCTCTAAACTGCACAGTTGAGCTACATTGCTGCCACACAGGAAAACCTAGGAAAGTTGTCACAAGTTGGTGAGGTGTTTCAAATCAGCAATCATTTTTTGATTTTGTTCACATTTAGCTTGACATTAAATAGAAAAAAGAAACGTGGTCAGGTACATTTTCTGAAGAAAATGTGTGTACTTGCTGACAAAGCAATGGTCTCAATGTGTATGTTTGTGTGAACGAATTGACTTAAACATCAGGGATGCAAACACATCAGGGGTCAAAAAAACATAGCTAGGGCATGCTCCCCAAGAACGAAAATTATGAAAAATTAGGGTTTAAAAGCATACATTTTTAGGTACATTTTAGGTTAAAGCAACTACAAAATCGTCCTATATCATCCTACATGTATTAAGTGTATCACTTGAACTTCCAAGTTGTTGCTTTGAGACATCAAGTCACACGGAATTTTCCCACATCATGTGAACGCAGCATACAGCCTCATCCGCTGTCAGTGGGGTTGTCTAGTGTAGAACGAGGGACTCTTACAACGCTCAATGACGGCAAAAATGTACAATAAAACTGAATAGCTCAAAAACTATACAATGACTCACTTAGAAGAGCTATAGCCATGAGCAGAGAAAGATGTATAATATCTTTATATCTGTCTAATCTGTGTGTAATAATAACAATAACAACAACAATAATACTATACTTTATGAACAACAGTGATAGTGTTGTCGCCTTCAGCAAGCACAGTAACATGACTAATCTATTTAGTGCTACAGAAATTAGATCTGAAAGTCATTGCTGAGAAAATCTCCTCTACTGATGTACCAACTCAACAGTTAAACGGAAAGGTGTGTCTGCTCAAGTCTTTGCATGATATCATTAGAGCCTGGAAAACAAGCAGAGGCATGAGATGAGTTTAATGCTTGTTTTCTCCGTGTTCAGATACAAAATATAACTGACGTGTGGGTATGGTATTGACATGCCAATCGATTCCAATTTTAGCCAAATTTGTATAAACTTTCAATTTACCTCCTACATACCTTCACAGAGATGTCCCAGTGGGGTTATGACATGGAATGGTGATATTGAAGGAATCTGTTTTGTGCAATTGACATACTTTACACAAAACAAGCTTTGTATTCTTCAGTGGTTAATCCGCACTAAGTGGATAATGGGTTGTTTTTCAACAGGGACAACTTGCCCTGAAGCCTTGATTATAAGCTCAGTCGTTTATGTATAGAGCCTATTTATGTCCATTCGCTCTCCTGTTTGTCAGTGCAGAGGCGGAGACTGAACTGGTAAACGGAGCTGGCAGCAGTCTGTCTTTTCACACAAACATAGTATTATTGATTAGAAGATTTCCTTATGTTGATGTTAGGAAATCATTCACGTCTTTCTTTTGTAAAGCTCTGTTTGTGATAAATTAGCTGTACTGGGTTGGTAGGGAAGCATGATACTGTATGTTGTATGTGGTATGTTGTAATTTTGTTGCTCTTTCTAGCTTTTATTTCAAGTAATCTTTTAATTTTAATAAGTAACTAAAAAAAATTGGGTTGAATCACTTGGCAGCAGTGTACTATGTCGTGGTATAGGCCTTAAAATGTTCCCTGAACCTGGAGCGTTCTCAACCTTAGGTCATCTTGAATAGGGAGACAGCTGTCTTTAATTGGTCCCTGTCTTATTGTTTTTATGCTTTTGTTTTTATTCTTTTTATTTTGAGAGTGTGTGAAAGTAGAGCTATAGGCTGTGTGCTTCCCAAGTGTGCACCCACTCCCACTCCCCTTCACAGATGATTTCATTCCTTCTCCCCCCCCCTCTCCACACTTTCCTTGGTGGCCTTTGTACTGGTTTCTTTAAAGAGCCTGTTCTGTGTGATCGTGTGACAGCCTGTGGGCTCATCTGATTTAACGGGTGTATGTGTTTGTGTCTGGTGAAACTGTTCAGGTGACAGGCTGCAGCAGGTGGTGCTATGGCCCTGAGGGTACACTAACAGGTCATGGTAGAGGTTTATGACAGCAACTTGACTTACAACCTCAAAATGGCATGTTTCTGGGTTGACAAGGCACTATTACTCATGAAACACTCATTTGTAAAGTTTATTATCACCGTTGACCAACACACATGGAACAAATGTGTGTGTTTTAATGGTGTGAACTATATAAATGCCTAGTGGCTATGGTGAAACATGATGATATTTTTTATTATGTTCCCTAGCCACTTTCTTGAGGTAGTTTAGGCTTTGAAGCCTTTAAATGGTGCTCAGTTTAAGAATTCACATGTTATTCCTACCACCTGAGATTATCTAATATTTGTGAAAATGAAAAACTCTCCTCCAGTTCTGAACCAAAGGAGTCCACATACCTCCTAGTCCTTCTAGTCCTTCTACTCACCTCTAGTCGCCATCTTTCCAAATTCGTTCCCTTGGGAACAGCTCCAGACGTTATACTGCATGACATGATGGATATCTTAGTTCTCACTGGTTCTTTGTTGCAATTCAAAATAAACAGGGATAATTACTAATCATGCTTCTACCTGTTCGGCAGCAGTCTCCCCTTTTGTGTGACTTTCTAAATTCCTAACCCTATTCCATTCTTCACTAGTGAATGTTCGACACACACACACACACACACACACACACAGACACATACACACACACACACACACACTAGTAATTACACTGTATTCTGCAGATATGGTCTGCTGATTCCACAAAAGGGCCATGGGTTCCTGCACACCAACCTATTACACATAATAACGTAAAAATAACTAAATAAAATCACAACATTTGACTACAGTCACCTTCTGTCACCTCTCCAGTGGCATACCTGTTCTAAATGTCTTCAAACCAGTGTGTTCAAACCAGTGTAACTCGATGGTGCATGAAAATATTTTGCTCCACCAAATACGATTTGCTGTGTCCCACTATTGGAACAGTCTTATTTAATTTGCTTGCACAAGGGTGTGATAAGGATATGGAGTTTGTGTCCACCCCCGAGGTCATGAAGGAGATGATACTTTCCAGCCAGTGTGGTGTTTGAAAAATATGGCGGTGCCAGGAAGTCCTGCCCTCCAATGAAATGTTTTGTTGGCAGTGAGTTGGGGCTGAGTTCTAACAAGTCCCCCGCCACCCTGGGTGTGTCTCAACCTCTGCTCTGTCTTCCCCGGCCGAGCAGCATCAGGCATTCAGCTAGGTAACAGCCTCATGACAGAGTTGTCTGAGAAAATGCTCTATTACATATCAGGGGCTAAGAAGGGTCTTAGCAAGATGCCAACCCACATAGGACATGTTATGTCTAGCTTCCAGTCTTTCTAAGTTTCATGTCTAAAACCCAGAAATGAGTTTTTTGCTGATACAGCCACAGAGCTGTTGTTTGGTAGAACCAATATCAGTAGACAATCTTGATGGGAGGATGAATGCCCATAACTTGTTCAGTGGTTAGAATGAAAGAGCAATGCTATATTTTCCTTTTTATACCTCTTTGTTCCTCTTCCTCCCAGAGGTGGAAGTTGCATGCCACGTTGCATCCTGGTTGTATTGAGTTGTATTTCGATCTCTGTAAAGCTATGCAGCTATTCATCCAGCATAGCTCCACATATCAGCCTTGATACAATAATAACCTTGCTGCAGGATATGGTAAAAAAAAAAAGAATAAGGCAACATTGTTTGAAAAATATTTTGACTCCAGCTTAGTGTATTTGTCTCAGTTTGGATAGCTATGTTAGAAGGTATTGTTTTATAACACTGGTACCGAGTTCAGTGAAGGAAAACTGACAGTACTCCATAGTAAAGCTCCAGTTCACAGTGCAGATCTCATCTGATATTTGTTTTAGGTACAAAAAACTATCAGCACTTGCATGTCAGTACTATAATGTTACTGTGGTTTATCGCCAGATTCTTCTCCTTCCTGTCCATTGTATACGTTTAAGCGGGTACCACCTCAGGCTAGCCTAGCAAACTGCTCTATTGCCTTGTCTGTGACCCTTGACCTTTCCCATACATCTCTCACTTTATTCTCCTGGCCCTGCCTCAAGCCTCACTGGGCTGGGAACCTTTCACTAGCACTCCATGAGAGGACACAGACCCTGTTGTGACTCCTAACACACTATGTTCCCCCCATAGTAAGTAGCATTGCCTAGGACCCGCCGCCTGCTTCTTGAGCTACTAGCAGAAAGGCTATTGGGTTTACTGACAGGGCGGCTAATAACAGTGCTACAACTTGAGTTTAGATAGCTTCAGTGTGATAGATTATTAAAAAAGAAAAACTTTAAGGAGTCCGATGACATGGATGGATGACAAAAAGGAAATAGAATATTCTTTGTGGTGTTGAACTAATAGTCTCTTCCATAGCAGACAGTGATGACAGATCAGCAGTGGCACACCTAATTGTTTTTCATCATGCTAGCATTTGATCTAGAGGAATGTTTCTGTTTGGGTTTGGCAGATTGCACAGTAGACAGGCTCCCCAAAACACTTCTTGTCTCTTGATCCTCTCCCTCATTCTCTACCGCCCGGCTCTTTTCTCACCCTTTTTCCTCTTTCTTTTCTCTCTCTCTCTCTCTCCCCCTTTCTGTTCTCTCTCAGTGTCTTCATGATATCCGTTCTATTAGCGTGGAGTTCATTTTGGAAAACATCAATATGAATGTGGGTGAAAGGACAGTAGAGTGATGTCTGTTTTTGTGTCTCCAGGTGAATCATGAGCAAAAGCTACAGTGTCTCCCTGGTCGGCCCTGCCCCCTGGGGCTTCAGATTGCAGGGAGGGAAGGACTTCTGTGTTCCTCTCACCATCTCACGGGTGAGTCTACCACACACACACACTCACACACTCACACATGCTCACGTGTGTTCCCTTCGCTCACAGGAATGCTACTCATGCTCACTATGCCATCTGCCTGGTCAGTGATGCGTGTGCCATCCATCCCCTGTGTGACACTCCTTGCTGGTTTTAGACACCTTCTCTAACGGGTCATGGCCTCTGTCACTCAGCCCCCCTTGGTCTTGACCTGCTGTCAAGGTTATGACTATTACCATGACAATGTTACATAACTGGATTGTAACCACACCATCCAAGAAGCCTGTCACATTTCTCTGAGGGCCATTCAATATGAGTATGGAGCATTCAGATAATAGTGGCTGCTGTTATTTTGGTCCTTCAGTGGAGAGATAGTGCTAAGTGTGCTGGCTCTGTCCCCTGTGTAAGGCCCGAGGTTGGAGACTGGAGGCTGGGCTCAGTGGGGCTACGTGCCCTCTGTTTACAGGCAAACTATCAGGAACTTTTCTTGAATGGCCCATCTCACTAGAACCCCACACAGCAGCAGTCGTTCTGTAATAACTATTTGCGAACGGGGGTCTCATAAATCCAGACTGGGATTTGGCTCTAGCTGGCCAGGTTCTGTTCAGCTGTGGGATAGGAAAGAGGCTGCTGGAAATACAGGCCAGCTCCTGATACTGGTCCAGCCCCTGTCTATCCATGTCTATCCATGCACTGTTTATTTAGTATGTGTGAGGGGATATTATACAAAACACTAATAATGTGGTATCGTTGCACAAATGAAAGGGAATATTGTGAATGTGTTTGTCTTTGATACAGCAGTACTTTTCAACACAAGTGTTTTTCAGTTGTAATAACCTTGCTCCCTGTCTAACAGGATTAGGAGTAGGTAGCTTGTCCCCAACCAGTGTGATCTGTTTGCTTTGACTATGACTGCAGGGCTGTTACAAAGTGCACAGTGTGATTCAGTTACTACTGCTTCCTGTTATGAAAGTGAAGTGTCAGTGTCACGCCCTCTGTTTTTTTCTGGAAACATGCTTAAGCGTAGCTTATCAAACCATTTTTTTAAATTGGAAAATATAACCACTGGATTTAATCTGCATGGGCAATTCTCTCATGTCTGGAAAGACTCTTTAGAATATGATACATAAACCATTAAGCGGATGTAAAGTGAAAATATGTTGGATGGATTTACCTCTTTCTTTGTCAGCCCCGCACCTAAATCAGTGAATTATATGGAGGGGGAAGTAAGGATTCAGGGATAGGCACCATAAGAAATGAGACGTGTATACTGTTCATATCTTTGTCATCAATGCCTGTGGGTTTAGCAAAGCTGTTCGAAAGAGCTGTGGAGGCCATAATCACAGGGTAGTGGTGGCAGTGGCTGACCCAGACGGTCAGTATACATCCCTGGATCACTCAGCGTCTGTTGAAGGCTTTGTTTTTACTCATGTCTTCCTCATCAAATGTGAGAGAGAGGGAGAGAGAGAGAGAGAGATAGAGAGATAGAGAGGGCGAGAGTGCAATGCCATTTCACTTGTCATCAGTGGAAAGTGTGTTTAGACACAGTAAAAAGATAACATGTTGATCTGGATGGAACAACTGATTGTTCTACCCAGGGGAACATTTAACGCCACTCTCAGCCTCTGGCCTCTGCCGTCCCAAAACCAAACAGCATCAACCACACCTAGACCCAGGCCCTTTGAGGCCCTTTGAGCATAATCTTCACAGATCACCTGCATAGAGGAGCAAAATACAAATGGAACAAAAACGTTGCGTTGGCTGTTTTGTTGGATTCTTTTTCTAGACCCGGCCTTGAGTTATTTCGCTTTACAAGGTAGCATGACTGGTCATGTGTACGTCATGAGCTGTCCAAAAGACTGAAAGTGTTACTGAAGTGGCCTAAGTGCGGTCATGGAGGCGCAGCTCTTTTCATAGTATTTATAGCTGTATGAAACACTCACTTAGCATTTTTACTGGGACCTGAGCGACTCCTGAACATGTGGTTCTGTTTATTCTACAGTGGAACAGTGGACAGCAGCATGCCAGGTTCAACATATCAAATACAATGTCTGTGCTTTTGAACAAGAAGTGCTAGTTGCTCTGGGCATTTGAAGTAGCCTAATGCTGATGTAAAGTAGTCCTGTACCCATGTGAAGTGGCTTTGTAAGTGGCTGTGTGAGTGGGCTGTGTTACCTAGTGTTGTGGCAGGTGACATGTGGAAGGTCATAGTAGATTGGGTGTCACCGGAGCTACAATATAACCACCTTCAGGCCCTCATGAAGATAAGGATTCTTTCTATTTGAGGAAGTTATTTACAGAATACCCCAAACATTTACAGCTACTTTGAGGCAAAGGGGGACTGTTAAAGTAGTCCCTCAATAGCAGAGAGGAGAGGCAAAGGAGATGTGGTAGGGTGACAAGGAGGAGGCTGGAAGGAAGTGAGAGGGGGGGGAGTGAGGGGAGAGAGAGACAAACAAAGAGAATATATTTATATTTTGGATACTAACATGGAGGTGGTGCTGGTTGTGGTGGGGGGTAGTTATTGACAACTTGTCATTTAGCGAGCCCAGTAACTCACATTTTCAAGGCACTGAAGTTTCCCAGTCTAGTGTAAGCTAATGGCTTTGCAACATTAGCTGACTATTATTCTTCCATCTGATTATCAAGGCTACATTTCAACTGTCTCTCCATTCAGTTTGTCAGCAGACTCACTGGGACTCCAACGAGCAAAGATGAACTGCACAGATGTCACTTGGCAGCCTGTTCATTTATCTGGGTGGACCACCCAAATTGGAAAAGACTGTATGGGAAACAATGGAGTGACATAAACCAGGACTATTGATACTGACTTGCTTGCTATATTGTATAGAAACCGTTTTTTAGTTGCTGGAAAATGGAAATGGAAACTATCTTGCTAAAAAAAACAACAATCCTATTTGTTATTTCAGAGTTGTTTAATTTCATATTGCATTTTATTTTACACCTGCAATTTTTAGATACGATCACATATTAATATTAGTGAGAGGTCGGAAATATAAATGCAATTATATTTTCTACCTTGAAAGGGTATGTACCTGCCACTGTACAAAACTCACAAAAGAAACAAGTTTTTAATAGCAGATTTCCAATGGGGATCATGGCCCCTAGCATGTCTGGGGAAGTATCCCTTGAATGATTATTTTCTTGGCATTTATGCTTTATTAGACATTTAAAAAGAGACAGACAAGATGAGAGAGAGGTAGGGATGACATGCAACAAAGGTTCAAGGCCATATTTCAACCCAGGATGACGCTGAGCCACCAGTTTGCTCCAGAAGTGCTCTTCTAGAGGTTTTCGTCCCTGCTCTTCTCTACACACCAGTGTATAGGTATAAGCTCAAAAGTGTCTCTCCCATCACAAGATAAAGCATGTATGAGGAACACAGCACATTCAGGGCGTTTTGGTGTCAGAACAGGCCTTACAAAAACCTTCAATCCCAGTTTATTCACATTTCACAGAGGTGAAACCTGCGTATTGTGGTCATTTTTGGTGAGTTATGGTGGTTGTTAGCTATTTCATGGACCATAAAAGTGTTGAATGTCTCCTGTGTCCACCAGCAGCACTGTGATGAGTCATCAGTGGTCTGGAGCATGCCACAGCACTGCTGAGCCAGGCAACATAACTCTCAGCTTTTCATTCCAGCACATTATTGGTTAGTGACATTCCTGGGACATATTTCCATCCCAGTGCGTGACTGGTGACTGGCACAATGAATGTGTCCGATTTCTTGCTATGTAGCCAGACGTCAGGATTGGGTCTACCTCTTGTCCATTTACACGACTTGAAATCCTATACGCAGCCAAAACAACACATGCTAGACATGTGCTGTTTGTCTTGGAGTACGGCTGAAAGGTTGATACATCCGTTTCCTAAATCAGAAGGAGTGGGAGATGTGGCCATGTGGTTACTGTTTTAGCTTTTACACAGTCCGTACACCTTCCATTCACCTCAATTAAACAATAAGAGAAAGATTACGCAACAAGATTACACAACAAACAAAAAGTACGTATATAATTTCTCATTCTTAACAGCTGTGACCCGCCACTGCAGTTGTTGGCTGATGATGACGTTCTTTATCTTGTGATAAAGATTTGGTAAAATGTATAGCCGGTTGGGAAACGTTCTGTCCACTGGCCACAGTATCTAGTTTATTTGAAAATAAACTTTGCACAGAAGCATCATATTACTGTAATTGTTTATTATGCATTTCCCAGTCTCATGTCCCTTAGAGGAGGCTCTCCGTCCTCTCAGTGATGGGATGTTAGTGTTAGGCAACTGTTTATATAAACCCAATCATCTACGGCCTGGCGGTACCATGAGGCTTATCTGTGTGTTTGTTTATCCACGGGCCTGTTTCAGATACTCAGCAACTTTCTCATCCAAGTTTTCTTTTCTACTTGTTGAAAGGCTGAGAGGCTACTAGTACCACGTTTCCTACGGGAGAGCCTTCTCATAATAGTTTATGATTGTGTGTTTGGTCGAAACACATTTAGACTTGATGATGTATAACTTCCTCCATATCAACATTCAGTCAGATCTGTCAGTGCACTATTTCTACATCCTTGGACTGACTACATCCTTGGACTATTTACAGAAGGAAGAGAAAGTGACTAGGAGGCACATATATGGAAATGTCTGCCAGCCATCTAACCATGGCTCCAATTCCACTATTAAGAGTGAGGAAAAAAATGTGTAGACCACAGACCAAGTTTAAGGTTTGTCAGAGACCCACATTACTACAAACACACACTTTGCAATGCGTATGTGCATCTATTGCTAAGGCATCACATTATTACCTTATGAAAGTAATCACTTCCCAATATCTAGAAGTATTAATTTAGGATTTTATAATAACAATAAAAAATATTAAGAAGAAAGAGACAGAATCAATAAATAAAACATACAATAAGAAGAACAAAACTGGATGTTATAGAGGAGTTATGAGTTATGTGTTTCTGATTAATGTTGCTAAATACACGGCTGGTGGTTTTGATTGAGACCACCTGATATCCATGTGTGACTTACAGAGGAAGGAAACAGTTATGTACATTAGGGGTCTGGGTGTCGGAGTTCCCACTTTCCCACCCTCTTTCTGTCATAGTAACCTGCGTCTGGTCCAGCTCCTGTTGAGGCAGTGCTTTTCAGGCCCTGCCTGAAACAATACAAATTGTCAAATGAAAAGAAAAAGAACAGCAGGAGAGGACAGAAGAGAAGCACAGACTTATGATTCTAACTTCCCATTTTAAGATAGTCAGTGGTGCAATAAATTTTAACAGTTTATGAATAATAAATTAGATGAGATTGGCATTTTAATCATAACATAAACATAGGACTAACATTAGGCCAATGTGTGCATGCATTTGTGTGTGTGTGTGTGTGTGTGTGTGTGTGTGTGTGTGTGTGTGTGTGTGTGTGTGTGTGTGTGTGTGAAGGGGGCGTTAACCTGAATGTCCCTGCAAGCTAATCGTTTCTTGGGTTGACTAACGTCTATCTTTTCTTCCTTTTCCTCCTTTCCTCCTTTCCTCCTCAGCTCCCTAATGTTTGTTGTTTTAGTGACATGTGATGCTTTGACTGAACATCATACAAACTAATTTTAGCTGTGTGTTTGCAATAGGATCTGTGCCCCTGATGATTCTTCTCCAAACACCACTACTGTGTCTTATTATGGTGAGGCTAATGTCTAATGAGGCTAATGAGTCATTACTGTCTTAGATCATACAGGGTTGATCTGCAGCATTAAGGGTGGTCTTTGGTCTTTTAGAAAGTAAAACAATGAGAATTTCAGGAACCCTTGTACTCGTCAATGCGGAAACAAATTCTTTGGGTTAATTATTAAATCTGAGCGGAGCAGAACTAACTTATCTTACTTAGTGGGTTTCCAATCAGAAGCTGAGACTGGATCATTCTTCACAGTGCTCTTTGGTCTAAGTGTAAACAGATACTTTACTTACTCGTCATTCTTCTTTAGAAACATTTTCTCATGCAACCTCAACCTGCTATTGCACTCTTAATCCATTGACTAGTGGTTCTCCAGATTGTGTGTATTCACAAAACCACCTGCACGCAAACCAGGAAGCATCTACCTGTGGTGAGCTGCTTGGAGATTTCACATGACTCAAAACATTTCTGTGGTTATATTTAACCATTTAAAATGTACCTTCAGCCATTCCAGATTACATAGTGAAGCAATTTTAATAACCAAAATGTCAAACTTGATGGAAGTATTACTACTTGTGTTGAACAATTAATTTGAAAGAATCCCTGCCTTAGTTGAAGAAATTATTTTCTCAATATTGTGTAACTCTGCTGATAAAATAAAGAATTATTATTGCCTGCCCCGGTCTGACATAGAGCCATAGCTTTAACCAAGGTTCAGGTCCAGAAAAACTAAACTCGAGCAGTGAATTACTCCCCCTGGCATTTCAGGAAACCATTGAGATGTGCTGCACAGAGGCCAAATGGGATGAACTCCAATGTGGATAAATAATATTAACAATGTGTCCATATTTCTTATCTGTCTCTTGCGTTAAGATCCCTTGAGCGTTTTTTCATGGACATTGAAACCAAACTGTAAGGAACTGGAATAGGAACTAGTTGAGTCGATCCAGTGTCTCACAACCTCTTATGATACTCATACGGAAACCATACGATGCTTTGTCCCTCTTCTCTTTTTATCCTCCTTCAAGTCACCAGTATATGGTGTTCATTCCTGTTGAAGAGAACATGGTTAATATTAGTCCCTCTCATATAAGATATAAGTGATTTACATGATTTACCAGATAACAATAACTTTTCGTTTTAATATCCTCACTGAGATTATGTTTCTTGGATGGGAGTTTACTGAGTTCTCTGCTAAATGTTTCTCTCATTTCAACAATATGGATCTAGTTTGCCTAATGAATCTAAAACTAAGGGCTTTTTAATGTGATGAATGGGTGTGACACCCAGAACGTCATTTAATTTCATTGCAGTAGATTGCAAAAGCACTTTTATTTTTATTTCCATGATTTATTTTATCACATCACATTTAAAAATCTCTGGTTCTATGTCTGGTCCTAAATATGTGTTCAGTTCACATATGGGTTTCGTAGAACTGTCTGTAGTATTTATTTGATCCCAGCTTGATCTATTGATGGCAGCTGCTTCCGATTTCCCTGATGCCACTGTTCCAGCAAGCTGTCACTCGATTTTGATTTAGATCAAAACCAATATTTGCTTTTTGTGTTTGATAAAAAATGTTCAATAATGTTTGAGATCCAGTAATTTACCAGAGAGACAAATAAGATGGAAGAAATTAGGAATGTCTGCGCAGGAAATCACTTGACTTTTATTATCACTCACTCTACCTCACAACACATGCTTCACTGTGCCCATAGCTTTCTCAATGTAGCAGGACAGGAGTTTCTCATGTTAAACAAAAGGCTTTCTAGAGAACAAATATAACATGATATCGGTTTTATCGGCTAATATATTTTCATTTGCCGTGAATAATGCATTCACACACACACACACACACACACACACACACACACACACACACACACACACACACACACACACGACTAATGTCACCAGCCCACAGATTTATGATGACGTCTATGTTTAGGACTGCGTTTATTATGTTTTTATGTACTGAAGCATGATGTTTCCATGTCACTTTTAAAGAGCTTGGAATAGCAAGCAAAATATATGGATTGCAATACACAACCTACACTTTCATTCTACTGTACCATCACTTTCCCTCATTAAACCTACTAAAGTTTTCAGTTTCTTTCATCAGCTTATGTGCAGTAAGTTTTAAGACACCAATAACAATAGTTTTGAGTGTTAAAATCACTAAGTTACTTCCAGTGCAAAAAGTCTGTAATTGTAAAGGTGTTGGCTTACTTTAAAAGTGCAGTTGTTCTACTTTTGGATATTCCTGTTTTCAACTGTCTCACCTATTCGAAGGAGCAGTAACAGTACATGTTCTGTTAATAGCACACTTTTGTCTCACTCAAATCATCAACACACCATGCATCAACAATCTTGCACCAGTGTGTACAAGAGGCATTTCTCCTGTCTTAGCTGTGCTAGCCCGCTAGGTTTGTTTCTGACCCAACTAAAGAGCATTCAGTATCCAGTCTGGAGTCGGTACTGCTTTAGGAATATACTGTTTTGTTTGTGTTGTCATGGTGATTGGCTGAAGCGCCCAATGTGGGTCTGCACAACATATCTTCTGTTTTTCAGCAGCCTGATTGATATTGTAAAGGACTGGAGTCAGATGGTGACAACCACAAGTCTACCTCTGTTCAAGTGCCTTTAATTGGGATGTTTGGCTCAGGGGAAAAGAACACTTGTCCTCTCCCTGCTGTTGTATTGTACCCTTTCTTCACCATGTACCTCTCTTATCCTTTCTCCTCTTTGTTGAAACAGTTTGTGTTGCAGGTGAGAAGACATAAAAGGCAAGACTTCACCTGTTGCCAAGCCTCTTGACTACAAACTGTACTTTATGGGCCATTTATTCTGCTTGTACTAGCACAGCAGGTTGCAGTAAGCTGCACAGCGACTGTGGAATGCTGTCTTGACAGATTCATCCCAGGAACTCTGCAGAGTAAACAGTTCAGGGTCTTGTTTTTTATGTTTTATGGATTGAAGACATGCAGGGGCAATGGCCCTGCCTCCTCAAAGTGGAACCTAACTGTTTCAACATGAAGAGACAACATTTGAAAGTCATCACAACCAATTTTCAAAAAACCTGGTGTCATGATTTTCACAGAACTGGGTAGTTTGTGGTATATGCAAAAAAAACAACTCATGTAAGCAAGTTAGCTTTAGGCAACTTTGTTTTTGGAGTAATACTGATCAATTACAGAGTGAGGGGGAGTTGACTTGCTTGGGGCAACATGGCCTTGTGTGTTTGTGGTGACATTATGTAATGGAGATAGGCCTGAGTCCTTTCCATATAAGGCCATCTGTCAGGCTCTCAGTGTACTGCACACTGGTGTGACATCCATCTCTCAGGCCTCACCACAAGTCACTTCCTGTGACATGAATTCTCAAAAATCAATGGACCACAAATACTCCGCCTCACTGTTTAATTTAGAAATCCTTTAAGTTTGTTTTGAGTTTTAAGTTGGTTTTGTCACACAATTGAAAGGAAGTAACATGCTCACCAGCATGGAAGATGATAAATACCCTGAATGTGTCTATAGATTTAATGGATTTAAAAAGAAGTCGCCATCTCATAGGGGTGTTGTGTGAAACTGACAACTTTTGACTTAACACTATAGCTGTAAATGGTTAGTGTTGGTTGAAAGACATCCAGTATATTGAGAGTTTGGAGACAGGCTACTCCATTGAACAAAGAATGTTTCTGGAAAGGCATTGGGAGTCATAAATCTAGCTGTAATAACTAGCTTAATCTAAAACTGCTGCTTTATCTCTGAGAGGAATCTCTTTCTTCGCATCAGCCCACCGCCCTCTTCTTCTCACTTTTATTGAAGCTTTCATCTTTCTGAATGAAGTAATTGCCTTATTAAGGATAAGGTGATTTGTCACTAAACATCTTAATCTGAGCAGTCTTTATAATTAACTTGACTTGTGTGATTATGTGCCCTTATGATTTGACTATTTGATTATGGCTGTATAATCTGTAACAGACAGATGGGAAACACATGGAAGCAATTGACTGTTGAGCTTTGCCTTTCTGTTATTACAGTTAGTTAGTCTGGCACAACACGCCTCAACTTTCTCTTCATCCCTATACTATTAGATCTTTTAATTGTGACCATTTGTTATCAATAGTTCCTTGACAGAGCTGCCCACGTTATCTCTCTGAACCCATCAATAAATAAAAAAGCTTTTTAGCTTCTCATGTCATATACCAAAGGACATCTGCCATAAGCTCTTATAGCGGGCCCAACTATTGTGTAATGTGTTGTACTCCTGCTCCATTTTGAGGAGCTGAGGCCATAGATGAGTAGTGTTGAACAGCCAGTCATTACCAGTAACTCTCCAGCTGTAAAACCAGAACTTGAAAGGTAACAGGAAAGACTCTCTTTCATTGGAAAACTGCTTCTCTCTCGTTTGCCAAGCAAATGCAGTAAGAAGCCCTCTGGTTGTTTTTTGTTTTTTTAATTATTAAACTTTTTTTTTTTATTAAACAATTACTTGTCCTTAATGCTGTGTGGAATACATCTGGATATTTTTTTTCCTCATTAATCTAGGTCGATACAAAATGGATGTTAAGGGACACAATGAGAGGAAATAGTTTTGGGTCAGTGACAAATTAAATAATATCATGTGGTTCATAATATTTGACTCAGGCAGACTTGAGATTTCATTAAACCAAAAAAATACACAAATTTAAGTTTTACTGCCGTAGTCATGTGCTGTAGAGAGAATCGGAGTAGGGTAGCCAGAGTTCCTGTTCATTTCTTATCTGTTCTCTGTCACAAGGTCTCAGACCTCTCCACATGTATATTTATAGACTGGGGATGCCTGGGATTCCTGTAACATCTATTTGTTTTGTACCTGTGTGATAAAGACAGTGATTGTGTGCATGACACTGGGATTGCTCTCCGTTGACTACAAACTAAATCACACAGGCAGTTAACCACACGGTGCACTTTTCTCAGCAGCTGAAGACGTCTTAGCCTCTCTTTATGAGCGCTGGAATGATAAGTGTTTGAGGAATTACCAAATATAGAGCACTGTGGTATATTGTCCTTTCTCCCTATAAGGAGAGAACTTCAGATCTCTCTCTTGATATTACATGCACCCACTCACAT
>CABFOQ010052793.1:49778-84792 GCA_900660455.1 Gephyroberyx darwinii
GGGGAGAAGGGAAGGAAGGAAGGAGAGAGAGAGAGAGAGAGAGAGAGAGAGAGAGAGAGAGAGAGAGAGAATCTGTGTCCCCGGGACGTGATCCTTCATTCAGGAATCCTTCAACACCCTGTATCTGCCATTGACGTCTGAGGCTGTGTAGTAGAGTAAGAGAGAGCCTGAACTGAGGGGGTCAGAGGATGTTGCCTGTGGGGAGTGTTTACGCTGGCTAATGGGCGCCGTACTACAGAGCAGACTGAGTCATTTTACTGAAACTAAATGAGTCAAGACTGACTCAAAACTTCAATTAGCAAATTTGTACGTTACTGAATGAATGAATGAGTGAGTGGGTGGATAGGAGCTATGTATCTGTCTGCATTGTGAAAACCAAGCCCTTTGTAAGTAGCATTTAGCATGTGCCTGCACTAGTCTCATAGGTCTCCATGAGGTCGGTATGCATGCATTAGCCTCAGCTTTCTACACTTCCTGCTAACATTCTGATCTACTTGATAACAACAACACAACAGGACAAAACAAATGTGTCACAGTGGACCCCCCAGTCACCCTCACTTCCTCTTCCTTTCTCCTCCCTCCCACTCTTTCCCCTATTTTCTCATTATGAAGTTCAACACAACAGCAGTCTTTGCCTCCATACATTCACTGTATGCCCTTGGCTCCCTTTGAATCTAGGGGTGAGTCTTTAGAGAGTTACCTAACCTGAACAAATGTTCAAGCAGTGAGGGGAACATCTTGTGTTTCTCTGCACACAATCAGCTCTTCAGCTCTAGCCTTTATGTCCCCCCTCACACTATTTTGTGAATGGAAATGAATGGGGCATTGACAGGCAGGACTGTGTCATATAAATGACTACTCTCCAGTGTTAGTCACAAACCCTGTGAGCTGAGAGGCAGAAACAACGGTTGCTTTTGCGTATGTGTGACGTGTTGAGGTGACATAAAAATTCCTTGCAATTTTTCACATGGCAGTGATGGAGCATGTAATTATTGGTTAAGTCATGCTCCACATTCTTTGGCGCTGTTGTAACATTAAAATCTTACTTTACAGAGTCAGCAGTCAATAGAGTCAACAGATAAATTCCCCTTCTCCCATATAATAGTGCTTTGTACCTCATCTGTTATCCTTTTCTGTCTTTCACCACATTCAGGCTTTTCGTCAATTACTACTTACATATGTGAGCGCTTCCCATGTATTTGTTTTGCTTGATATAAGGCTTCAGGCATCCTGCGTTCAATTCATGCCCACAAAACACAACGTTGAGGAACGAGGAAAGGGTATTATAATACCAACAACATGACAGCTACATTATAAGTGACTTACAGAGTGTTCCTGCGTGATTAATCCACCGCGGTGTTGAGCAAGGGAGTGTTGAGTGATTGATGTGGTGTGCACAGCCTTGAGTAATCGTCAGCCGATCACCACACCTGGTAGAGAGTCATCATGAGAGTCATGGTTTAGTGCAAGCCTCAGCCTGGTGGAGAGGGACGGAAGATTTGAATCAGCAAGCACCTAAAACCTACCTGTTGCCTGGGAAACGAGACCGGACCCAATGAAATTATTCCAGTTTATTTTCCAAATTGTTGCATTTCTCAACTTTTTCCTCAACTTTTCTATTTTGTTTTCCTGGACTTAGAACGTTTTTACACTCTAAAAGGTGTAATCACATATTTTTCTGGCTTCATCAACATGTCTATGCTTAAAATAGCATTTTTCTTCAAATCAAATCAAATATTTATTGTATAGTTATAGAAGTTATTGGTATTTATTCATATATATTCATTTTTAGTTTTAATTTTTGTTATTTTGTAATCTAATGCTGATTCAGCTTTTCCGTCTTTTTCTACAAAGCTGAAAAGAAAGGGCTGTCAGCCTTGGCTACACAAACAGCCCCTGGTTTCTTCCTCAGTGGGTTCGCTTATTAGCTACATCATGGTTATACACATTATCCAGCCTATATTGACCTGCAGTATGTAATTGAGGTCATAAATGAGATAAATACAATGATTGCAGTACTGTAGTCCTTTGGTCTAGACTTATGTTGCTGATTCAGTTTCCACTCGTCTTTAGCTGTAACCTATAATCAATGTATGCTCATAGATCCAGCATGGTATCAGGGAATAGAAGATAATAGAGACTACAATCTACTACCTGCCTCTTCCACGGTATTATTTTCATTAAGTTCATTACTGAGGGTCACACAAGATCATATCCTTCCTCCAAAGCAACAGCTTCCCTTCCTCCCAACCCCCGCCCTCACTTCCAAGGTTCATCTACCATCCAAAGCTCCCATAGATCACCTAATGAAGCAAAAAACCCTCTCAGCACATATGTAGCTCATGCCCTTTCACATGCCTTAAAAGTCATGTGATCAGTAGGCAATAAATCATGGCAAAACACTATAAGCACCTGTCTCTACACCTAGAATCAAAGTAATGTATGGCCCTGCCTCTCTCAAGAGGATGGCTTTTTAAATCAAAGCCAAGTGGGTTAGAAGTTCTGGTAATATACGTCATCATTGTTGGAATGTGTTGGCCATTTACTGTATGCTTTATAGTTCAATTCACTGTTTGATTTTTACAGTATGTTCATGAAGAAGATGTATGAGATTCATCACATCAAAGTGACCAACACACATAATGCAGATGTTTGTTGTTTTATCTTAAACATTTCTAACTTACAAGAGTGAGAGACAAATGTAGAGCAGAATTGCATGCTGGTACTATACTTATTAAATACTGCACTTTGCTTAAAAAGCTGTTAGGTATCAAAAGCAAAAGTGTGATCTCATCGCTCTCTTCAGGGTTTAGTAACGTTTTTTCTTTGTTCATATGTCATTGCAGCTGACTGATGGAGGCAAGGCAGCCAAGGCCAAGATCAATGTGGGAGACATTGTTCTGTCTATTGATGGCATTGCCGCCGACAGCATGAATCATCTAGAGGCCCAGAACAAGATCAAAGCCTGCACAGACCACCTCAACCTCACTCTGCGGAGGTAACAAGTTACACACGTGCATATATACACCAGCACACTTTCTATTTCATAAACTATATGGAATCACTGAAACCTACAATGTGAAAATGTGCTTGCCTGGTCATATTGCACTTTCAGGTTTAGGTCAGTTTTACCTCAGTGTGTATTCCCATAGTTTGTTTAAGCTGCTGTATGAACATAGAGGATTTTTTTTCCCATCTCAACAAGATTTTGCATGCTTTGCTGATCTTGCCTGCCAGTGTGTATTCAGGCCTATGTCAGGGACTTGTGAAGAGCCAAGTGATACAGTATATATCCGACGACAACATTTCAGTGGATAGTAATCATTCAACGAAACCTGAAGCAGCAAAAAGCTGAGGTGGTTTTTCTCTTCTGTATTCAATTTGTGCTTCCATTACTTGAAACAGATGAACTCCTGTTTTTGTTTTTTTTGTTTTTTTAAATTAAAACAGTTCTGCCGAAACTGATGCCATGCCCGGAGGTCCTGTAGGGACTGTAGATATGTTATGACACTGGATTTATTACTCCAGCCTGTTTTTCTTGCACCGTAGCATTTGTTTCTGTATGTTGTAATCTGCGTGATAATTCTATGTTGTGTCTGTCTGAGGAGCAGAGCGAAACATGCTAGTGGATTTTTTAGAAATCCCTTATGCTCTGAAGATTTCATGCAGGCACAAAGCAATGGTACAGTGAACAAAATTCACTGTGTGCAAATGGATGTATGCAAAATCAGAATAGAACTGTTGGCGAGGCGGTTAGGTCCTAACTACATCTACAGTGGCCCAGAAACAACACGTAAATTGCAGAGAAATAGGACATATTCCCTGTGACACTGGCATCAAGGGACATTCATCAAGGGACATTAAGAGAGGAGCCTGTCTACCTATAGACTAACAAATAAAACTCTGGGTGCAATATCTGAGCTCTGGCCTCAGACCTCCAGCAAACACAGATCCAAAAAGACAAGAAAAAACGAACGGAGTGGTTTGCATCTAGTCGCAGGAAAGAATTGCAAACTCTTGCAACTCTCCAAGTAGCATTTTGGTATTGCAATGGGCTGTATTGCATGTTAGTGGTACACAGCACATGGGGGCCCTGTTTGAGAAAAGAGGTAATGAAGAACAGTCTGAATATCGTTAATATCAGTTAAAGTTCCTCATAAAAGGTTTACACACATTCTTCCTGGTTGTGTAGCGTTTGGCAGTGAATCTGCAGAAATCATGAGCTCACACTTCAGCTTTGGTCCTTGTCTGATCATGTCAGCCGCTCCTTTGCTCCTCCCATTTAGGCAAGAGGAAGAAGTAGGTATTTGGGGCCTCTGAGTGCTATCAGAGCCCTATTACAGCAATCCATGGTTACATTTGATGGGAGGAGTGGCACAGTCCATATATTTCAGACAGCATAGCTCAGGGCAGGTAGACATCAAATGACTTAAACTGAAGTCTTTTTACTGAAAGCTCTTCAACAGACCAAAGATATAATTAGGAAATCAGTTGTCCTTATATTTGTCCATGAGGGAAAAGTTTCAGTAGGCAAGTTCCCTAAACATTTTTATGTTCCATTTGCAAGTATTCAAGGTTTATTTATATATAATTTATATTGATATATGAAGTTGATTTTACATTACAGGAATAACTCACACTTAACATTGTTTATTCAACCCAGTGCTAAGATGAATTCAGCCTGCTCATAACTGTCACATCAATTCTAATGAATTTGAGCTGAGCGCTGTTAAATTGAGAGCTTGCTTTTCTGCAGCCGAGCTTAAAGCAGACTTGTAGTGTTGTACGTGAAAAATGGAGGGAAAATACCTACATTTCCCAAGCTGTAAAACCTGTTGACAGAAAAGCTCAGAGCCCGGTTCACATGCCCTCTCATTCCTTCACCACATCACAAGATGAAGGAGCCTCTATGCTTTAATAGTGGGGGGAAATAGGCCTAAAATAGTCCCATCTGACAGCTGCATGTAATCTAGCAAGTATAATGAATGCAATGAAACATCAAACATTCTGGCCACACAATACATATAAACTACAAATGAACGCTCAGGCTAGACAAATACCTCGTCATTACAAATGATACAACCTATTTTTAAACGTCACATGAAGCAAAAGAAAACAACACATAACTCACTCGTGGTGCTATTTCGTGCTTCCATGTTATCCAGACTCATTTTTGTTTATGGTGGTGTATTGTGTTCCCCAGCTGGCACGGGCTTCTCCAATACCAAAATATGTACTTCTTGCCATTCATGAATGTGAAAGTGATGTATTGATTACATCAATCCACCTTAGGCAACATTTTCTTTCATGCAAGTTTCTATGGAGAACAGGCTGCATTTATAAAAGCTGGTAGCGTTAAAGATGTAGTGTTAAATTTGCTGCATTTCCTTATTGAGTGACACAGGTCGGCTTTATAAAGAGAGCTTTAGAAACAGTATCAGTATAATAATAGAGTAATAAATCAAGGAGGTGGTTTTACAATAATCATACTGACATCTTAATTGTATTATATTCTAACTTGGCTGAAGCTCCACCAATGAGTGAGGGTGAAATGTAACTGGAACTGGACCTCCATCTGTTAAGCACCACTCTTCCCATCCATATCTTCATGTGATTTATGACTTTGATGCTGACTGATAAGACTTTTAGGGTCACAATAACATTCCAGGAGTGCCTTAGGGATGACTAATGTCACTTCAACTTGGTCACATAATGTCACTGTCATGTTTCTTATTCTGCAGGCAGAAACACCACTCGGGGTCATTGATGCTGATATGCTGAAATTATTTCAGTGTGGTGGTGGAAAGTAAGACATGTTTTCCTCAGACAGGAAACAGACTATGGGTTTGAAAGTGCTCTCCTTATCCTGTTGTTCCTCCATAGAGCATAACAGATCTGACTAGATGATAGAGCCTGAATGAGGGTAAGAGCAGTTATTTGTTCTGCGAATGAGTGAGAAACCAGGCTTTCCTTGCAACTGCCAAGTTTGTGGTCTTAGCCAGTGAAAGACATGTAACTCATGTGTGCTCATGGGGAGTGTATCCCAGAGCAAGAGATAAAAGCATTTAGTATTGTAGTTTGTGTTGTGAGGAAATCTCAGTGAGAAGTACCAAAACTAAATATGTTCCCTCTAGCCGTCTGTGGTAGATCTAGCCTTTCCATATGGGGTTTGCATTTGGTCGGACTTTGCTGCTGAAATGTACAAGGAACAGCACAGTTTGATGGGCACTTTTACCAATAATATGGACTGGGTGTCCAAAAAATTGTCAAGTCTCAGATTCAGTTCAGCTTTAGAGTGGTGGAAAGCATGCACAGTCCCACGTATCAGCTTTACCTGTACATAACATAGAGGAATAGATTACAAGTTGTTATGTTTCTTTGTCTCTCTGAGTGATAGTGCTGTTATTAAACCATGTCTTCTACCCATCTCCCATGCCTTGATACATTTGGAGTTGGTATGACAAGTGGTATACTCAGTGAATAAAACCAGAAAATCAACTGGTTATTTTCTGTTCTACTATTACGGAAACCTTGTCCCTGAGTAGCTCACAGTGGGTTGAGCCAAGAGGCTGTGGGAAGTAGCCTCAGGAAAGTATGATAATTGATGTTTATTTATTGTCATTGAAATATGCAGCACAGCGCAATCAAACACCGCTCCTCCAAGGTTGTGGCTGACTGCACCTGGTTCCAAAACCTCAATGATAAAGCAGACCAAGACAGCTAGCTCCGGGAACCAACCATAGCCTGATGTTTTACATCAGCCCCTCCAGTGTAAGACAGAATGAGAAGTTCAGATTTTGTGTGTGTGCACATGTGTGTGACTGAAAACCTCGTAGCTTCAGGGTGGAATGGTACAATACAGTCGTGAAGCTTTTGAAAGGTTAAGTGTGTGTCTGTCTTTGTCCAAAAAAAAAAATCTCTCAGCTTTTCATCAGCACAAAAAACAATAGAAAGTGGAAATGAGAGACACCAACATATTAGAGAGTTTCAACATATCAAAGACTCCAGTACTTCTTTTCCTCTATTTATACTCTACCTTTTTTTGCACAACCTTCCTTCTCTTTGTCTTTCAGTTTGCCAAGAATGCCAGTGGCAGTTTCAGCAAGTTACACAGTCTACCTGTGCCTTCTCTTTGTCATCACTTTGGGTAGATGAATAGAGGGCCTTCTTGACCCATTAAAACCAGGGTCTTGTCCCCAATTTTCCCCTGTTGGGCTGTCCCACACACAGACACAATATATGGTATGAACACTTGTTTACACAAAGGCCACTCAGCTGCACACTAGCTAGCTACCAGAGATGTAGGCATGCTCACAGATGGCCACTGTACACCCTGCTAGCCTTAAGCTGTTGTGTTAACAGGGTGAAGTAGAGGGCAATATAATGCAACCCAGAGAGCCCCCACTGACTCCTGGCTGCCTTGGCCAGATGTGGTGTGGAGGTTGGAGGAAAATCTGAGAGGGGATAGGGGCTCAGGATGGTGTTATTATTAGCGGACTTGGACTTGCACTCAAATTACACAAAAACATAGAGTTTTAGTCTACGTACTACTTATTCCCTTCATTCGATCCTGTCCTGGATGCAATGCTAAGTAAATGTATAGTCCAGAGATCTGAACACAAGACAACTTGAGACTACTTGATTTGCTGTGTACACTTTTGATTGGTCCTAGTGGTCCTAGTGCTGCTGAAATCCTCACAGTACAATCAAAAAGCCCAATGTGAATGTCTCTTAACCGAGTCACCATTTAACATCATAGCACCATCATATAGCAACATTCATGAGGTGATCAGGTGCTGTACAGTACAGAGAGGGTTATGGCTAGGCACATGGTGACACGCTACACATATACAAAGCCCCATCACAATGAATGGACATGGTTTAAATCTTCTGGAAGTGGGAGTTTGTCTTACAGAAGAGTCCCGGTGTAGTTGCTGCCAAGCTGTCCTACAGTATTACATTTTATTTAGTATGATATTAATTATCCTGTCCAAAGGAGGGAGGGAGGGGAGAGAGAGATTTGTTATGAATGTCCTCTGACCTTAACCATGTGATGCATGTGTGTGCTGATATGAATAAGTGCAGGGTGTTCCTACCACACACACACACCTAGACACGCACACACCCACACACACCATGTTAGTGAGATATCCAGGCAACTTGCAATAGCAACAAGCTGTTCAGTTAAATGTTAACAAGCCTTGCCTCCCAAAATAGCCCTCACATTTTCTCCATAGTTACCGCTGTTAGAGATTTAATTTTCTGTCTTTCCAGTCTCTCTCTGTCTCTGCATAGGGCCGTGACTTTATATTTATCTTTTTAAGTCTTTTATCTTTTAGTTTAGCATTAGCATTATAATTGTATTTTTGATATGCATGTAGATGTGGCTCCTGGTTGAAGAAAACAAAACTGACATAAAAGGCTTTTCTTGTGCTCATTCCTGTCAGGGAGTACTAGGAGGGGTACCAAGCTGTTAGTGTTGCCAGGGAGCTGATAGGCTGACTGGCCTTAGCAGAAAAAACAATTTTCCACACTCATCCATTCCATCTCCCTGTACTACAGCTCTTTTAGCCATGATATGATACATATAAGTCTGCAGTAGTAAACAGGAGATATTATATACAAGTTAAATTCTGCATTAGGCTTGCATTGGTGAGCCAAAACATATCTAATGAGTACTTCCTGCTCTTTTATGTGCTGTAGCAAACTATTCAAGCAGTGATATAATCGAGACAACACTAGAAAACCATCTGATAACATGTTTTCATATTTTGTCTTCAGTGTTTACAGTTTTCATGTGGTAATAGAGCAGAAGATCAGAAAAGGGAAAGACAACAAAAAAAGTAACATGAGCTATTAAATGAAAATCAATAAACAAACAAATAAACAAACCCAACAGCGTGAAATTCATGAAAGTCACATAAACAATAATAAATGGCAGGATTGATGTAGAAGTCTTAACATGATGAGAGGAAACAACAGAATGATAAAAAAAAATAAAGAACAAAATTCTGACAAAAGGTGCTTGGAGTCAGAGGGTTGTTGGATATCAAGATCAGAAAAGTGTCACACTTGTAAATAACAGAAGAAGTGTGGCTGAGGAAAATCAAAGGCTATTCTTTTTTGGGCACAGGAAGCGAAATGCTTGTCAGAATAGTGGTCTTTGATGGTAGACAGACCGTTCTCCTGCAGTGTTAAAACATGGAAAAGGTAACACATACAAAGGTGTTTTTTCAATATTTGTGAAAGTAGTCAAGTGATGATTGATCAGTGTTAAAAATTACTTTAATCTATGTGGGTAATCGCTGTATCAACTGGTAAGGTGTGTGTGTGTGTGTGTGTGTTGAAAGAGCTGGGCCTTCTGTTACTAGCCTCTCCATCATTCAGTCAGATGCCATATGCCAGACTGTTTCTCTTGGCTCTCAAAGACAGAAAGGCAGGGTGGAAATGCGTCAGTCTGCGACAGGCCCTCAGGCCTGTTCCTGCAGTCAACATCCTCATTCTTGAGCTCTGTGTGTGTATGTGTCTGTATGAGAGAGGCTGTATACATGTACTGTATATAGGTGTGTGCACATCTTCAACTGACAAATACCACACTCAACAGGTATTTTTTGTAAGTACACTTGCAATTAAGCTAATTGCAGGGAATATATTTAGCTTGTATGGTGTTTGGCCTGTAAATACAGCGAATCTGTTACTGTTAAACATTATATATAACAGATATCACCATGTGTAATCTAATGAAGCAAGGCATCCTGATTGGATTAGGGGACAGCCACAGAGCTGTGTTCTGGGCTGAGCAGAGGCCATGTGAGTGTATCTGTGACGGGGACAGGCTGTACGATTTCTCTGTGTTACCAAGCCATAGCCCAGATTTCTCCCTCTGATTATAACTGTGGTGCTTTGAGGTGCAGAGAGGGCAGTCTCGTGGACCTCATGGATAAACAGCGTCAAGGTCAGAAAAGCCTCTGATTTAGATCTTTTCTATTTATGGTATGATTTGCCAAAATCACATGCAACATATTTCTTGAATCTACTCAAATAACCCTGTCAATCCTAATATTTGAATAAGGATACATGAAACTTTAATAGTAGTGCAGGAGCATAGCAAATGGATCATGGAGTGAACATGATGTGATGTCACGTCAAGAAACATTAATAGTAAACTTCAGACTTTGGTATCAGTTCCTCAGAATCAAAGAGCAAGGGCTTCTGTCTAGACTCACCAGTTTGCACTGACATTCAACAATCATACAGGGAGAAATCTATTGCAGGAGAAGAGGAGATGCTAATTTCTCCACCGACACTAGCCTCAATTGACCAGAATGCAATGCAACCACAAGGCATGTTGCATTTTGAGTAAGCGGTGCTACTCGCTTTTTGTCGACTGGAGAAATTTGCTCTCTTGCTGTCGCTATCACTATCGCTATTACTCTTTCCATATACATGTATATTATGGAATAAGTTCAGGTAGGTTCTCTGGGTGTTGTCGAAAGGCATTCAGAGAAATGTGGGAAATCACTAACTGAAAAAAACCCAATGCATTTATGTATAATATAATGATGTTTAATATAGCAAGTGTATGCGATGGTGGAATTTTCCTTCAAGCAGAATCTGGATGAGAAGCACAGACCAGTTGGTGTCATGTTTCTATCAGGTTACAGTGGTATGCTGCTCCGTTAGGCTTCTCAATCTCTTGCCCAGTTGTGTCACATAACTGCCCCCCCTGCACCCCCTGCACCCCTACCCACACCACACACACAGTGTTTGTCTCTGTGTCACAGCAGAACAGCAGTAGGCCCTGCAGATTATCAGAGAGAGGGCAGAGCTGAGCAGATGTTCATAGGACCACCCTGGCTTGTGTTTGTTCAGTTTGCCCTGGGAACAGACAGAGGGGATCCGCCCAGCTGCCCCAGTGCCCAATGCCACTGGTGGCAGATATATATGGGTTTATTGTAGACTGGGTCTTATTTGTAATGGAATGTGACTTTTCACTGTTTTCCTGGGCCAATGTATGGTGTTTCTCTATAAGCAAGTCTAGCAAGTACACTGGAAAATAAGTGCATATACACTGCTAGCTGGAAACTTTAAATGCAAGCGTGGGCACAGATGACATCAACATCTGGTGGCAGGGTGGGGCCCTTAAATCACCTGATGCAAGGCTCTTAGTTGCTGAGCCTCAACTCAGCCAGAAATAAAAAGCATGAGAGTTTGTTGGCTGGTCTTCCTAATATGGCAGAGAAAGGAAGGACGCCAGCGGACATTGCTCCTGGTATTGCTGAGTCACAGTGTTTTTTTATGGGGAATAAGGGACACATTGTCTGAAAAGGACACAGATGTTTATGAAGGTCTCACTCTGTGTTTGTGTTGTCATTCTTCATTAACACATTTCTTATTAAAGTGAAAATAAATTAAGCTAAATAAGAAATAAAGGAGAATTGTGCATGGAATAAGTAGATAGAGCTAAAAACCTGAATTAGAGATCAGGTACAACTATCCTGATAATGTTAGCTTGCTAGTTAACAGAAAACCTCTGGTCTAATGTAATATAAAGACTAAGCAATTAAGCTGGCTAGGTGTTTAAAACATTAGAACTTGCTTTAAAATTAAAAATGTTCTTTCTTCCAGCAGAGTGAGTTATTTCTTTTCAGTAGATTTCAGATTAACCATCTCATATGGATGTAGACTGAGCAAGCAGCACCCAGGCCAGTAGCAAATGTTGCCTGCCGGTGTTCTGACTGATTGTCCTGGTAAGAGACTATGCTGATTTTGGAAACATTAGCACATTACAAAATCATATTTCAGCATATGCAGGAGCAATAATATTTTAAACTTCACTGACATCTCTTTGAAATCTGAGAGAACATGAGTAGATGATTGATTGAAATTAGGATACAGAGTAAATTGAGCCGACGTAAGGGAAACATACCAGAGTAATAGAGCATAATATGTTTTCCCACATGTCTACTGCCATGCTTTATGGCTGGTTGGATCTGTAGCATTGAACTTCTAGACAAGTACATACAGATACAGCAGATTTTAGAGGTTTGTATGTCATTCTCTGCCTTGGAAGTTTTGCAGCACTCACTAGTGCTCAGTATCTAGTCTAGTTTAGCGACTGTGGAAGTTTTGGAAGGTATACAAACAATTTTCTTTGATAATGGATTCACTCAACACAATTTGGAGAAAATAGACAGAGAAACAGACCATCTGTTGCATCCTTAAAACCTACTGAAATGCTATTAACACAACCTGGTAATGTCTCCTGGTTATTTTGTACTTTCCTCCCCTTTATTCTCTGAGCAGATATCACATATCTTTAATCTTTCAATTACCTCCGGCATAATTCCTAATGTTTGGAAGGCTGTTCACGTTTGGCCATTGCTTAAAGTAAAAAGTGAAAAAAGTGACGGAAATAACTATTGCCCCATTTCCTAATTGTCATATCTTGGTAAAACCCTGGAATCATTAATAAATGAGCAACTTTTCTATCTAGGTACAAAGTGTTGAGTTCTCATCAGTCTGTCTTCAGGGCTAAGTATAGCACCATCTCAGCTACTACCAAAGGTGACCTCCAAGGATCAGTATTAGGTTCTAGTCCTGTTCTCTACTTATATTAACGGCATTGTGTCACCCTTGGAAAATTGTAATGTACAACTTTATGCAGATGATACTATTTTATACTGTTTTGTTATTTCTTATTGTATCCTCAGCTGCATTGCAAAAGTGGGTCCATCCCTCAATGTAACCCAAGACTTGAATAAAGGTTGAATGAATGAATGGTTCGCTCCTCCTCATGCAACCACCTTCCTCTCTGCCCTCCTCTGTCGCTCTGACATTTTAAAGGGCTTGCCGGCATGTAGTTTGTTAATTGCGGATGAGGGACAGCTGTGTTCCCTCCAGGATCTGTTGGCCGTGCTAATACTGCTGGCCGACTACCACCCCAAGCTGGCGCCGGTTAGTCAAGGGGTGTTTGTGGTTATGTTGACTGCGGAGCTCGATTCACCACAAGTATTATATATAGTATTATTAATTTATGGATAACTCTCCAGTAGGGGTCAAAGGCAGCACAAGACAGGACACAACCCACAAGAAAGGATACAGGGGCAAAGGCCAGGACATAGGCAGCACTGGACAGGATACAGGTGGCACAACGCAGGACAAAGGCAATAAGCATAAGCATAAGGCATAGGAGGCACAGGGCAGGACACAGGCAGCACTGGTGCATGTTGCAATATCTTCCTTAAGTACTTACACCTCTTAAAGTATGTTACTTTTCCAGTGATGTTTTCCACCGTCATGTCTATTTAGAGATTTAACCTCTATTGTTTCTGATACTGTTGCTTTGATGTACATATGTGAAAACACACCTTACCAGATGGGGCCTACGATTCATTCATCTCCCCTCTTGTTTGCATTGCATTTCTTTTTAATGATATTAACAATTGTGACTATTATTCCACTGATTGATTATATGTGTGAAACTGATGCACTTAATGCATATTTTTTACCCACCTCTGCTCATGCCTTGTGTTGTTTAACTGTCCATCTTTTGAACCAAAGTTACCATTAGAATGATTTTGTAGTGACATTAACTTGATGTAAATACGTTTTGATAGATTTTCATCAAAAAAATGAAATATCCTCTCTCACACCACTCTATAAACTAAGGTTTGATCCCCACAGCAGCCAATGTGTTCAATTAATTGATGTAATTACACTGTGTGTAATATGGTGAATGAGTGCTCTAAATATATTGAAAGATGTGCAGAGTTTATATAATTCTCCTTCTGTCTTCACAGAGCCACTAGTGCCCTTGAAGATGCAGTGCCTAAGGTAAGAACTGTTTGCTAAATATTCACTTTTATATATATTGACTGAACATGTACATGTACATTTTCCTCTATAAATAAATATTGTACAAATTTACTCAAAAGTGAGCATGCTCACTGTGCCCTTCTGAGATGATGTCAGACCACACTTCGGTCCCACCTGCTGTAACTGTGACTGGATAGGCCACATTTTATTGCACAAGCATGATTTTCATCCATACAGCAGTGTGATTGTGAAAACAGCATTGATTTTGATGTGATTGTTATGCAATGCTCTTGGGCATGCTGGTTCACATGCATGAGTTTATCGTGAGATTTGCTGTAGGTTTGTGCATGTTGTGTGTCTCCACCTTTTTCTAGGACGAACCTCAGGAAATCATTAAGCCTGTCCCAATCACCCACCCTGCCACGTGCACCACATACACCAGGCCCTCCCAGCCCAGTGCTGCCTACAACAAGACAGCCCGGCCATTTGGTGGGAGTAGCAGTGTGGGCCCAGCCACTTCCTCCCCGACTGCACCCAAAGTAGCCTCCATTCCCTCTGAATCATCTGCTTTCACACCAGCTGCCCCTTCTCAACAACCACAGCCTCCATTTCCACTGAAGTCCCACTTCCCTGTCCCAAACTCAGCTTCAGTCAACTCAGTTCCAAGGCCCAGTTCTGGTCGCTCCGCTTTCACCTCCCCTTCTGCCTCTTCCTCCTCATCTAACTCTTCCTCTCCTGCCAGAGTGACAGCCCCCTCCTCCAATCCCAATGCCCCACATTCCTCTGTCTATAACTCACCTATCAACCTCTACTCCAATGTTAATGCCTGTGAGGTGGCTGTTGGACAGAGACGGGGCCTTTTGGAGAGCCAGGGGCTAGCAGAGCAGTTCAATGGGTAGGTGCCATCCACCAAACCCGGTTGCCACCACCTTTTACCTTTCCTCTCACTTTGCTTCTTTTCTGTCAAAAGAGGACAGCTCAACTGTGGGTAGTAGTTTAATGCTTTGTTTAACAAGTACACTTAACTTAGTTGTCTGGAAGTCAGGAGCCACAGATTAGCTGGTGTACATTTTTTCCTTGCAGTCCACCTGGGAGAGAAAATGTATTGCGGAAAGTAAAATATTCCATTCTGCTGTTCCATACATTACCTCATGCCCCATTTCAACCCAATAGATGTCTCTCATTTGAAAAACTAACACAGAAGCAGCCAATAACCTAACTTTTCCCACAGTTATATTACGAGGAAAAAACGAGGCATGCAGCACATCTTGTCCCAATCTGCTACAGGGAAATTGGAAGGGGAACAGAGGCCAGACAACAGGCTAACTGATGCTACTGCATCCCTCTAATTGACAGTACTGTTAACAGCCCTGCTAAACACCCAGCCTGTCTGTAAGACACTGCTGCTGACTTGCACTTGTTTCTAATTAGCCCAGCATACTGGTAGCTCTGTGCTTCTATAGGGACCGCAGACAGAGGTAATTGGGGTGGGCTGGACCAGGCTTCATCAGCAGGGTTTAGCCTGCTGGTTGGGTTACAATAGACTGGGCTAGGCCTAAGTGATTTTTCACTCAATTTTACTTTTGGTCACCTCAAAAAAATAGATCACACAGACCATATTTTTAATGGCTTATTGGCTTTAAGCGAGCAGACCTGCTTTTTGGTCTCCTGAACACTACAACAAATCTGTAAAACCCACTTTTAATTCTGTGTAGATGCATACAAATGCTACAAAGCTTACAATAGCATGACAATAGCATGATTCTCGTTATCTGGACATGGCTCACTTACCTGTAGGATGCACAAAGAAATCAGCTACAGTATGAATGAAGAACACAGAAATAAAAGCTTTCCATGGCTCACACCATTGGCCGGTAAACATTTACAGTAATACATGGACCAATCAAGAGCACTGACATATTCATGAGTATAATTTAACAGTATAATCCAAAGAGGGGCAGAGTAGAGAGGCCATACAGTCATGAATTCCTTTATCATGTACATCATTAACTATTTTATTAACCAAGCTTCCTTTTTCCTACAACCCTGGACTATCATCTTACAGAGGAACAGTATGTTTGTTGCAGCATGTGTGTGTGTGTGTGTGTGTGTTTGTTTGTGTCCTGACTTGCATTCTGTATTTGTGTGTTTCTCTGGTTTTCCATCTGCACATTCTCTCAGAAGGGTCTTTTAGTTAAAGGACATCTTTTTTAGGACTATGATCTTTTCTCAAACTCTTCTACTCTTGCTCCCTCTTAGCATCATCATTTCTCCATTTCCCTTTTCTCTGTCCTTAGGAGGAAGAGGCAGAGACCAAGTTAGTGTTGTGTATGACACTACTTCTGCTGCCGTAGCTTTCTAACAATGTTGAATGCGATTACAGCCTTCACATCAACCTCTAGTTTATGATTACCGTAGGCATGCTTGAGCTAACCCTCGCACAAACCTCACATTCGTGCTCATCTACTTACAAGCTCATCTCAAGGGCCAAACAAACTGCGAAGCCCTGTAAATAATCCAACCCTTAAGTCACGAGAGAAAGCCCAGTCAGCGTCAGCTCATACTGCTCATTCATGCTCTCAGTGGCATGCTGGCTCTATGTTGGCTAGTACTGCATTTACACCCAGTGCAGGCAGGCCTGTCAGCACGTCGGGCTGCTCAAGTCACCCGGCTCTGCATCTGTCTAGCTCCATCTGCTACTGTTGTCAGTATGTGTACTCAAGGCCAGCCAAGTACACTACATTCTGCTGTGGCTAGGAATAGGCTGCATGAAGATTTCTCATTTTGATCTCCCTTCACCTCTACTCAGCTGACACACACACACACAATTGCACACACTTGGACTTTGACATAAGTTGGCTAAGAGGTTTTTTCTGCACTTGTACTGAACCATACATGTTACCGTACAAAGCCCAGTACTTCCATCTTGTGGTGAGAGATAGCCACTGTCACTTTCATCTACCAATCCCTTCCTATCGCTAAAGAGAGGCTAACTGCTTTATTCATTCTGCACTGCTCCTCTTTCACACTTTTACTATCATGACTACCCATTAATAAAAGATCATATTATGACATTGTTTCATAGACAAAGGCTTTTAAAGGCTCCCTCTGTGGTTTTTCTCTCTAACAGTGAGCCTCCGTGACGTATAGTTCAGATGTTTTCATGCCTTTCCCATGTGAACAGCAACACTGATAAATAGCACTTTGTATGATTTTTCGTTTCTGAATCTTTTTCTGCCTTTATTTCCTTTTCTCTTACTACCTTCTCGTTGCTCACCTGCAGATATCCACCTCCAACTAGAATTAGGAGGTAATACTGAGATCTAGCAGCAGTTAATTCATAGTGTGAAACTTCATGCTACACTTCTGGTTCAATGTAGAGCATATATAGAGATGATTGTGTTAGTGGTTTGCATGTGTGTGTATAGTAAAGAGTACACTACAACAAGGTAACCATTTGGTAGAGGTATTCTCTTTTACTATTAACCTGAACAAGTAACATTTAACAATAATAACAATCATATTTGATGCTGTTGTCAGTTGTATTTAGCAGTGGTAACCCTGATCATTCAATATGATATATGTTGACAATACAGATGCTATAATATAATTTCTTGCTGTATCTGGATGGGCAGGAAGCCTGGTATGGAGCCCGAGCTGAACCAGGCCTCGTCACTCAGTGACTCCAGCAAGATGCGTCTGATTGAGGACACAGAAGATTGGCACCCCCGAACGGGTACTTCCCAGTCCCGCTCCTTCCGTATCCTAGCCCAGCTCACCGGCACCGAGAACGGTGGGTACCAACCACAGTGTGCTCACATAGTCTCGCGCACTAGTCTCGCCTCATCTCTGAGTCATGTTTAAATCAAGTAACATGCCAAAATCAAAAGCTGTGGCATTCAGAGCATCATAGGGGTTTATTACTCATTTTTCAACTTGTCTACACTGGTTGCCTATTATTGAATTGATCTGATACTTTTTAAGGCCTAGTTCGTCTCACATCTTTTAAACCCTCATAGCCTGGAGGACAGTACAGAATCATCCAAAATCCAAAAGGTGTCATGTGTGAAGAGCCTATGCTGGCAAATTCAGGGTCATCTTTTACACCACTTCTCAAAATCCATTTCTACTGGAAGTATATATACAGTATTTTTTTTTTTTCAATGTATATTTTTATTCTCATTATATAATCTTGTTTTATAACCCTGTTTCTTAAACTTAATTATTGTTGTGTTGTATGTACTTGGTAGCACTTCTCAAAACTGTCTCTCTCTTTATGTGAAGAGACCGTTTGGCCTGTCGTGAAATCAATCATTACATAAGTGGGCTGTGGTGTTCATACTCTCTTTGGGCCTGCTCCATTTCCGGGGCTTGTTATCAGGGATGATATTGTTGGCCCCATCCACCAGTCCTGCTCTTTAGCAGTCTGACTCCCTGCATTCTCAGTGATAGTTTATTACTTGCTTCACTTCAGCACTTATATTCTTGCTGTACATGCTATTGTATGTTCATTGGTGTTTTTCCTTCACTATTGCAGATCAAGTCCCAGAGAGCAGTGGAAAGAAGTAAGTGGTTGGTGGTTTTTCAATAAAATCAAATTTGGTATGTGCTTGCGTTTGTATCTCTCTCTCTCTCTCTCTCTCTCTCTCTCTCTCTCTCTCTCTCTCCCCCCCCCTCTCTCTCTCATGCATGTCTTTTAGCAATGCTGTTGTTACTGTTACTATTTTTCTTGAACACAGATGTTTCATATTCAGATTTGGCTCCCAAAGTAGTCATGCAAGCATGTCTCAGGAGCCTCTCTTCTAAGTTTAGCCCTGACTTCCTGATCCATGAGCCCCGCAGTATCACGCTTAGTTTAAGGCTTAATTTGGAGGAAGCCACATTTGAGAGCTCTCAGAGGAGGAAGGTTGAGGGGAGGAAGGGTTTCGAGCCAGCCCTAGCCTCAGCATATGCTGAGTCTCGCTACTGTTCTCTTCCCTTGGTCAAGTTAATATACAGTAAGCACAGTGTGTCCTCCCTACCGGAGCCCCGACCAATCAGTTACTCCCTGGAAACTGTGGGTAATTAAGTGGTAGTGTGGATAATAGGCGCCTGCCAGAAGGAGATTCCTGTTCCCCTCCTGTCAGTGAGATTTGGTTCAGCGCCCTATTCATAAAGAGAGGTCAAGTAGTATGTATCTGCCATGCCTTAGGATGTGTCCTATATTTAGATCTGTCTTTCCTGTATTTTTCCTCTTACATTTTCTTACATTTTCTTTTCTTTATTCCTGTGTTGTCTCTTGTGTCATCTCTCACTTTCCTTCTCCCATCTCCACCTTGTTTTCCCTTCTTCTCCCTCTTTTCCCTTTCGATGCTGTCTTGTGCTGTGAAGAGTGAACAAGTTGGACCCAGAGGTTATAGGACACAAGTACAACAAGCTGAGAGATTGGCATCATGATGTTTCAGCACGAGTGCTAAATGTGTAGTAGACATTTGTGTTTTGTTCATTAATGTTTTATTTATTTGGCCAAGTATACGTAACTGTATACTTAGTATTTACATAACTGTCTTTTGTGTACCAAGATTGTTGTAGTGTAGTTCCTATATACACAATATAATACCTTATAATATATATATAATATATATTTTTTAATACCTTAAAAAATACTTTATCAATAATACCTTATCACATCTCTCTTTCCATTAGATGAGGTTAATGGTTGATTAAAAGACTAATACAGAAAATGTATTAGCCCTATTGTAAAAAAGTGTTTGTTCGATAGATATTATTTTCAGATATTATCTTATAGTATAGTACAGATGAAAAGGAGCAAGTTAAAGCTACATAATTCTGTGCTTGGAAATTCAATATTATATTGTATTGTACATATACTATACTGTACAATACTGTAGATTTGTCTTCACTAACCTCTATGTACATTCTATACTTTTGTCTGTGCATGTCTGTATTGCATTTCTTCTATTTTGTACACTAACTATAGTTTGTTTGGAGATTTATGATTATTTTATCTCAATAAAATTGTTTCTTTCCTGCTGCTTTTCATTTCCTATTCTTTCCTTTCTTCTTCTCTTTCTTTTCCTGGGAAACAAAGTATTCGTGTCCATTCGAGATCTCCAGCTGGTAAAAGGTCATTGGAGGCTATATTTGAGCAAAGAGATAGCTTGAAAATTGCATTGATTGAGGTGCCATACACTTTGAATCAATTCAACTTTAGGTAATAGAGTAGCACTGCATTTTCAGCCATTACAACCATTTCAATCATTTGGTGTGTTTCTTCCAATTTCGCTTCATTTCCTCCACAAGCAGGCCGATGTAGCCAACCAGCTTTCCCTTGCCATTGCAAAAAGTTACCACTAGATGGTAGTACTATCAAGGCAATCCCGATAGTCGCCTTCAATTCAACCCTCAAATCCAAACTGGGAATATGGTAAATAAATTGTACCAAATGAATGACACATACATTGTGGTATATCCTGAAGCTTGTCAGACAGATGTGGCTAGTAAAACTGCATTCTACCGAGTGAGATATACGACCAGCAGATGATTTTATTTGTACAAATGAACAAATTCATTCAAATGACCAGCTGTCCAGCTGATTATATCCACCAAAATGGTGTAACGTCTGAAGATAGCTGATAACTAGACCCCATAGATTCACTTGATTTTCCTAAATGTTCCTTTTGGTGTCGGGTATGGACCCAAAACATGATGAAGAAAACGATAGGACAAGCTAGGTAGAGATGGAGACACACTGGCAGCTCCAGCTCTAATTGCTCCTTATTTCACTAATTGAAAAGCCATCTGGACAGCGGGCAGCATTGCATATCTTTATTGGAAACTTTGCCCATGGTTTTCATCAGACACAGTTTGTAATCCAATCAAAGTAGAACATAATTGGATTGATTGGTTGAGTATCACTGGGCTTCCTACTAATTGATTGTAATGGTTAGTGCCTGCAGTGGAAGGGCCTGCAGTCAACCCCATCGCAACAAGCAGTAGTCTATGAAAACAGCTCATACCATACCCTTATTCTGGAGGCACAACCCCATGCTGAGATTCCTTTCTTATTTAGGGCTTTACCACAGTTATACCTAATTTGCTTTAATAGGAGGGAAATGCCTCAGAATAGAGAGCCTATCATGGCAAGGAAAAGCTTTCATAGCTGCAGTTGACAGCGCTGGTGTTGTCTATGTCTTTGTATGGTGGTTTGGTGATACAATGGCCTAACAGCTGAGAAGTTTGTTGGGACCTGGACTAATCTCCGCCTGTTACCATGGTGGGAGTTGCCACAACAAACAGAGAGTGATCGGTTGGCACAGGTTGGTGATGTGGTGTAGAGAGTCCTGAACAAACACAGTAACACTACCAAAGTCTACAGCTGCACTGCAAGAGATCCATCTTTATATTGTGTGTGTGTGTGTGTGTGTGTGTGTGTGCGCGTGCGCTTGTGTAGTGATGTATGATCTATATCAAGTCTGTCTATCTCTTTCCTAGTGAAGTTATCGAAGAAACCACTCCCAGCGCCCATGTCTCGTCTCCAGCAAAAACATTTTCCAAAGCTGCAGGGGCCCCCAGGAATGGCAACGTTATCCCTCCATCCATGTTCAAGACCCCTGCAGCCCAGAGCAAGCCCTCCTATCAACCTGGAGGACCATCAGGTAGAGTAATACACCCAGACATCTGTCACTCACTGTCACCAACACACCCATGGTTCTTGCTTCTGTTTGGGATGTTGAGTTTATTAGTGTAGTTGCTTCCTTTGCTCTACAGAGAGCAGCACCATGCTGCTAAATCCTTAATGCTCAGCCATTCGGTTTATTGTCGATTTAATGCCTGACACTGAGCAGTTTAAGATTATGAGCTCTATAAAACAAGAGGTATTCAGCTAATGAGCTCCGATTACTGGCTTTTTCCCACAATCCCATTAGTTAAATAAATTGTGAAATTGAGAATTATATATTTAATTTTCTGTGAAGGCTGCTCTTTAAAGAGGGCTATCCATGCCATGGGAACTAGAGCTGGTCCGGGTAAATATTTGCTGAAAGGCATCAGTTAGGGGTCGTTAAGACAGCAGTATGCACTAATATATACACGGGGAGATGAAGTATGTGCCCTGTGCAGCGCTGTGGGTGTGGGTCTACAGGGCTCCTATGCCTACCCAACATACCTCCCTGGAGGCTTCTTAAATAATGACTGCTGAAAGGCGCCATAGGGAGCGAGCAGAAGAGACCACAGTTAGTCCTCTGTTAGTTATGTTATATTTCACATTAACACTTACTTGAGTTCAAGTAAACAGCCATATACCTCAGACCCATACTGCCCATGTGAAATGTATGTAGTTAGATTGATAATTTTGCCATTCCATTGCCAGCAGCTCAATAAGTGAGACGTGTGTATAATATGTATCATTCATTTCTGTGGTGATGAATTGTGCTTGGTGTTCTGTGTATGTTGATCTAAAGTAAAGCTGAATGCCCAGTAGTAGTGCAGGGCCATCAGGGTAAAAGGCAAGCAGCAGCATCGGTGACAGATAAGGGCGCATCCCTCAGATGTTTATCAGATACAGATAATACTGTTGCCACGGCGACTCTATATTGCTTGCTGCTGTCACCAGCTGTTGACTAAGCTGCGTGGTTGAAATGGCCAGAGTTGCCAGATGAGGATATATGTCGATGCCACCGGTCACACATCTTTCACGACATGACCTCTCCTTTTCACCCTGTATCCCTTTTATTTATCACTCGGCCAGATGGCAGATATTGACAGATAGCCTCAGAGATATCTGCTTCACTTCCTCTTTCTGTGTCACTCAGTTTGGCTGAGCTCCTTTCCTTCTCTCTCTCCTTCTCTCGGTCATCACACCTACTCTCTAGTATCAAGCCAGTCTTCCCTCTCCCTATTTGTCTCTCTCACCCTCTCCCATACTCTTCTCACTTTCCTGCCAGTGCCCAGTTATGTTTATTCAGTTTGTTTGCTCTCCGTTACAAGGAAATTTAGGGGGCACTTGTCCTTTGACCCCGCCAGTCTTTGATAATAGTGCTCTCTTTCAATAGAGTCTCTGTGCCCGATCCCTTTACCCCTCAAGCACTCCCCTCTAAGGACGGCCAGCACTGACCTCCCTCCTGGATGTGTCTTTGCATGGAGAAAGAGAAAGGGAGAGTTGTGAATTCTCTCTGTGTGTTTTCAGATGAGAGGAGGGAGATTATTTTTCCAGGTGGCTCTGGGAATGTGTTGCTTCCCCCATTGGGAAAAATTGATCCTTTGTCTGGGCGCCATGGTGTGACTCAGTCCAACCCATCCGATCACGCAAATTCATCCCATATAACTGGATTTAAGTTTTGCTATTTTCCATTTTTATTGTTATTATTATTTGTAGTAGAATTAGTATTAGGACTCATGTCAAAACTCATTCATGCCTTTATTACCAGTAGGCTAGACTACTGTAATGGTCTTTTTTCAGGTCTCCCTAAAAAGGCACTCTCTCTGACATGCTCACCCAATATAAACCCTCCAGACCCCTCAGGTCAACTGGGACAGGTCTGCTAACTGTTCCCAGAGTCAAAACAAAACAGGGTGAAGCAGCGTTTAGCTACTATACAACAAATAGATGGAACAAACTTCCAGAACAACTGAGACTTGCTCCCACAATAACTGCTTTTAAGTCCAGACTAAAAACGTTTCTGTTCACCACCGCTTTCTGCTGAACTATAAACTTGCACTATGACTTTTATTCCTTTTGCGCTGTGATTTCATTTTTTATTTTTTATTTTATTTTATTTTTATTTCTTTATAAATATCCTCGTTTAAAATGTCTTTTAATGCCTCATGTAAAGCACTTTGAACTGTCTTATGTATGAAAGGTGCTATAGAAATACACTTGCCTTGCCTATCACATTATCTATTAATGATTTGCTTCCTTGTATATTTGTTTTGAATTTTGGAAAGTGCACTTTGTCTAATACATGAGGGAATACAGCTGTTAAAGCGTAGTACATAGTAGCTGAAATGCTGAGCTATCTATTATTATTTTAATAAAATGACCCACTCATTTCCCTGCTGGTCTAGGCTTCCCTAAGGGTGGAGCAGCTCCTTCGTTTGGCAAGGTTGCTAACACTGTTCCCAAAGGTCCAGACCGCCCCACCCCGCAGCCGCATCCGCAGGACATCTCTCTGGTGCAGCGGGCTGAGCACATCCCAGCTGGTACACGCACCCCCATGTGCAACAAATGCAACAATGTCATCAGGTAAATAGCACCAGTAGGAATGCTTGTGAGGATATTATAAAGTGAAGGCATAGGTGGATGACACAGTTGTAATGTATGTGTTACATGGTACCTGAGGAAATCAATGGTCTCTTGATTTGAAAACTTTGAAACAAAAGAAAAAAAATCTTTGCAGAGTTCAAGTAAGAATGTACAGTTGTGCACAAGCTAAACTGAAATTTTGTCAATAAAATTGTTAACAATAAAATCTCAGCAAACTGAAGCAGAATTAACCCTTCTTACGAGGAGCTTTTTGTTTGTGAATCTTGTTCCTTGAATCCTGTCTTCCCTGCCTGTTCCCACAAGGGGCCCATTCCTCGTGGCCATGGGCATGTCTTGGCACCCTGAGGAATTCAACTGTTCTCACTGCCATGCCTCCCTGGTAGACTGTGGCTTTGTGGAGGAGAGGGGCCAGGTGCACTGTGAACATTGCTATGAGCAGTTCTTTGCTCCCACCTGCGCCCGCTGCCACCAGAAGATCTTGGGGGTGAGTGACAACAGTGACGGGACGGTAATCTGTGCCCCAATCGAGCTGGATTCAAAACTCCTTTAGTACTAGTGAAGTGGTTGAAAGAATCAGTCACTTTTTGCTAAACTTTGCCAGTACATAAAAGATTATGAATTAGAGTTACAGCATGAAATTCCCTCATCATTTGAGGAAGTAAAGCAGAGGGATAGCTACTACAGGGGCTACATGACAATGACAGAAATGACAAATGACTAAATGACAAATTTCTGTCATTTTGATACCAGAAAGACAATTTTTGAGAGTCTAGATAATGATAATAAAACACTTTCTTTCTTTCTTGAATTTGTAGTATATCAGGTGAGTGGAGCCTGAAGTGTTCTTGAACAGGCCAAATGATGTAGTTTACATAGCGTTCATAGCTTGTGTTCAGATTTTGAAAGTACAAGATAACTTGAATTTATTTCACTGCTGTAGGAATCTGTCACTATAATTTATGATCAGTGACTTTTTTTGCTGTGACCTGCTGCATGTACATGCTGTTAAAGCATAGGCATTTTCTGACCTTAGAACATGCCTCTTCAATGTGAAATAGGCTTAAGTTAACATAGCACAGGGGACCAACTCCTCAAAAAGAGACATTTCACATTTGGGGAATCTGTCCTCACAAGTCCTGCTGAAGGTCATAGGATAGGTCATGGGAAATTTCCATCAATACAGCCTACCCCACCAAGTAAGATATTTGGTGACTGAGTTGCAATTGTAAATGTAGACAGGCAGAAGTGTGAAAGGCAATAATGTTTTATGCAGGTTCATTTACACATCATCTCTAGTAGCGTAACTGTTCAATCCATATCCAAGAGGATGGCTTTAACTGTGGTTATGAGTATGGCAGTGATGCGGCATCACCAAAGCACCATGATCAAACTTAAGAACATCCTCTAGCAGATTATGCCTTTTACTGGGTACAACAGTTACCAGTGCATGAGCTGTCTTAAATTCTTTCTTTAAAAAAGTTTAAAAAGAACAAAGCAAGTAAGATTTTTAACAAGCATTAGGGTTGCTTGGCTGAAACTACCCATTGTATAATATTAGGCAGCAAGCCAATGAATACTGTACATGAGCATATTTCAGGTTTAATTTCAGCATTTAACAAGCTAGCTTGTTAAATTACCGCCTCACAAACACCTAATGAACAGTTTATATGCTGTGTAATGGATACCGTATCTTACGCAGATTTAGCTGTTTCACTAGGTTGAAAGGGTCAGAGCTGGGACAACATGACTCTTTATTTTGTTGGCCTTTCATCTTTAGCCCAAATATTAAGCCGCATCAGTGGCCAGGTCTGGCTGGACATTGAAAAGTGGCTGGCCCAGCTGTAGCCCAACCAGTTTGCCTAGATTTGGTTGTGAAGGTACAGCCAGAAAGACTATGACATAAGTAGACCCTGGTCAGGTTATCTGGTTATTTTGTTTTTTATTTGTATTTCCAGTGCTTTTTTATATTTAAAGGTGCCACTTTTCTACAAAACATTTTTCTACTAAAGAACTAAATGTGTAAAATTGAATGAATGTAAAATTATGTATTTTGGTCATTGCAGAAAGCTACACATCTTGGAGTGGATTTTCTTGGAGTGGTGTTGTGCTGGGAAAGCTCTAACTATAAACCATGAAAGTCCTTAAAGATGCTTGAATTTGATCACTGAAAACTCAGTAAAAACTATAGATTTATTTTGACTTCAACTAGCTATAGGATTCTCTTCATAATAAAAATGATTTACTGTTGTGATTTTTCTTTTTTCTTTCTGCAGGAAGTCATGAATGCCCTGAAACAGACCTGGCACGTGTACTGTTTTGTATGTGCCTCCTGCCAGCAGCCTATCAGAAGCAATATGTTTCACATGGAGGATGGACAGCCATACTGTGAAAGAGGTACGGGGGAGAGCAACAGTAAACCAGATTTTGTGAAGAGGAGTTTCGGTGAAAATAGAATAACACTTTGTTGCCGTGCTCTCTTGCACAGACTACTACAGCCTGTTTGGGACCAGCTGCCATGGCTGTGACTTCCCCATCGAGGCAGGGGACAAGTTCCTGGAGGCTCTAGGATTCACCTGGCATGACACCTGCTTTGTGTGTGCGGTACGTCCACCTCCTAGACACAATGTCACTGACAGCAACATCAAAGATTAGATTAAAAAAAAAAAAAATTACTAATATATAATTTTGTGTGATTAACATTACTGCTGTGTCTGTGGTTCTCTCCATAGGTCTGCAGCACTAGTCTGGGAGGTCAAGCGTTCTTCTCCAAAAAAGACAAGCCACTGTGCAAGAAACATGCCCACACTGTCAAAATCTGACGCGCCCTCAGTACTAATATTGTGATATGGCAAGAGAGTCAATTCACAGAGTCAATCTTTTCAAACAGCTGTTAATATTTTTCACTATTAAAAAATGATCTGGTTTATCTGATTGTGTTGAAATAGATGTTGGGTTATGGGTTTCACTGTAAGCTTTGTGTTTGGTTATTTCTAATATGGTTGGAATTGACCATTCACTGAATGTCAGGTATAATTGGTTATGTCATGAAAGTAGAGCAATTTCATAAATTAATATGTAGGAAATGTACGTCTGAAAATATACTGTAGCCCCCTCTGTCAATTCTGTCTCTGTACAGGTGTGAGTGGGCTATTCAAAGGTATGTCTTCATGCTGGGCTATTTATTTGGGCTGGAGGGGTTTGGGTATTTTTGGACGTAACATAGGCTAGTTTACTGCAGTGACAGGACACGATGATGATATTCAGTTGTCTACATTTTTGCGTTGCCTGCTTTCTTAAATTATGGGTCAGGACCAAAATGGTTTATGGGTTTGCTTCCAGTGGGTCATCACATGGCAAGTGTACTTGCATGTTTTCATTACCCTAGGTCATAGTATTAAAAATGTGCTGTTTTACAAACCTTTCTCCAACCCTGGCTGTGCTTGCCCTGTTTTACAGGACCATGTCATGTTTTATTTCCTGTCACTGATGATGTATTTGTGATGTTTGATAGATTTTGTTGAATTAACATGACACGGCCTTAATATACACAATGAAAAATTGTCAATTTTCCTTTTTCCTGTCCATACCAATTTGTAGAGAAAACCCCCCATTATTTTTTCCTTCTGTGCAATGGGTGTTTTCTCACTGGAAATTGTGCAGAAATTAGAACTTCTCTTCTTTTTCTTAATTCAAATAAACAAGTTGAACATAAAGTAAGTCCTGTCATGTGTATATCCACAAAGCTCTTGAATATATCACACATACAGTATATCCACATGGCACTTGGCTGCCACCACTGAGATTCTGCAGATCTGTGATACCCATCCTATCAAGATTTCTGTGGCTGATGCTGGAATAAACCATCAAAAGCAACTCTGTTCCCACTACCCATACCTTGCACATGAGCTGTTTCTGTTTTTTCCAATGCATAACAAGCATTACAACACGTTGGCTTATTTTTGCGTGATGGAAGTCTGTAATACCAACAAAGGTGTACAAATTAACAGGCACGCCGACGGGCACCAGCTTGAGTTCCCTCATACATTTACCTGCAGCAAGAGGGAAAAGTACACAGTCTCCATGGGGACAGAGGCATCAACACCTCTCAGGCACACAGGCGCTTTATGAATTCCTTCTTGTTTTCCTAATAACAGCTCGCTGGTGATTCACATCATTTAGTCACATGATGAGCAACAGGAGGTAGTATGTGGAGGTATTATGCAATACTTATTAGCCAGTCATTATCACCATAGGAAAAAAGTACAGCACAGATGCCCTGTAGATGCGGAAAGCCTCAATGGTGCACTTCTCCAAGACGTCGGAGGTGGGAGCCCTGCACGGGACCCGGACGACGCAAGACTCAACTAGTCTCAAACAGCCCGTAGTACTACACTTGGAAAACTCTGCCGTAAGGTAGAGGAGCACATGCAACTAAAAACTATAGCATTCGCAGAAGACTAGCACAGAGTTCATCGCAAGATAGAGAAGGGGATCCTGCCGACCTGCTCTTTCAGCGCGGCGGACAAGGTAAGATTTCTTTGCCTTGCAGAAATAAAGCCTTGGTGCTCTCTGTCGGAGCGCAGTTTTGAGCCGCATCAGTGATCTGGCCATTGTGTTCGTGAAGCTTCCCTCAAATTTGCCTTTGTAAGAAATCAAGCAAATAGTCAGTATTGTTTTGAGTTGTATTCGTTATAATGCAATGGAAGTGCTTATTTTAGCCCGCGGCTCTGATGCTGGCAACAGCTGTACGCTATCAGCGGCACCCTCGATACTGTTATTGGTGGAGGCGGTGGTGATGATGCTTATCGGTAATTGGTTCAGTTCACCACCCAGCACGTCTCGATGTCCCTGAAGAGCTGCTGATCAGATGCAGCATTCCTTCTAAATTGCATTAACTTAAACTGCAAGTAGGTCTACTGCAGTTTTCATTGGTTGACAATGAATTGGTTATTGTGCTACTTATTAACGGAAATAAGGTTTGTTAAGTTAAACATGACACATTTGTTAACCATCTATGGCTTTTTTGGGGGGTATATAGGTCTATTTCTGTACCCAACCCATGCAATGTTGTGATCTTGCTGCCAAATGTCTAAGATTATTATTGGAATGAAGGTTGAATTGAATTGTGGTTGCTAATTTGTTTTGATGAAAGCCATGATGACTTGTCAGGAGTGGCCCATCAGGGTTCACATAATGCTCATCAGTGTGGAGGGAGTCTGGGGAATACAGTGTGCAGGGCAAGAAGAGTGCTGTAGAGATGTAGGCTACCATACTTACTCCCTCTGTGTGTAGATGTGTGAAAGTAAAATCTGTTTTTTGTGGACTACTTTGGTTCATGTTTGGCTGTGAGTTCAAGACCTCATTGCCAGTGTATAGTGGCATGGGGTCAATAGTAATATTTGACTGTACTGACATGTCAATTGGCACAAAGCCTCTCTGTGTTCTGCAGTTGATCATTGAGCTTCAGTGGACCACAGCTGATCTCCTTACATCACTGAGCTGCGCAGTTTTCCTGACGTTTGCATCAACATCTCAGAGCCAAGAGGCAGCCATGCACGTACCTCATGCTGGTCTGCGGTGTCTTCACCTAAAAGACCAACAGCCCTATCCTCCACAAGACAGAAAAGCTCATTGATGGACTGCTGAGTGAGTGTGCAGGCTAATGTTAACCGCACAGAGAGATCAGACCACCACCCAGTCCCTGCCCCGGCCCTGCCCCTGGCAAGAGCACGGTCCATCATCAGGCTTACGGGACGGGGATGGCATGTCAAGTGAGAAGTGAGGCTGCTTGGGCTCCTGGCAAGGCAGTATTTTTGTGGTCTACCACAGACTCAGGCTTCAAGTGTTTAAGAGTGTTGGGCGCTGGCACTAGAGGCTGACTCTGTGTATGTGTGTGTGTGTGTGTGTGTGTGTTTAATACACCCACGTTGGTCTTGTGAGGTCTAGTTATGGTAGCAGTGTGAAGGGAGGCCTCTCCCTCTCTCTCTGTATGAAAATGGCAGTGTGATCCTGGTGTCCAGACAGAGTGCTGTGTGTAATGCATTGTAGCTTGATAGTAATCAAAATCTGAAGTTGAAACTAAACAGAAACTTTAATGTGCATCTAGGAAGGAGAGTTTCTGCCAGTGCACCTGTTATACACCACAAATCAGCAGTTGTTGGACTTCTATCAGTAGTTGATCGAAACAACCACTGATGCACAAGTGAACGATGATCAGACATCAAATGTGAAGCTATAACCGTGATAATGTTGCAATAGAGTCGTATTCATCTGCAACTCAGACCTATAGGCCTATGTATTAATGTAAAAATGTATATATCATTTTATTTTTATTTCATTTCTCTGTGCATTATTGAAGTTATAATGGGAAAGATTGACAAGATATCCAGGAATCACGCACGCACATACACACGTCTGGCAGGCAGGTAGCATGCAGGATGTCGGCCCGTGATTGTACGCTCTAACTTAGTGGGTTATTGAGAAAAGGCAGATCTATTGTAGGTCGATATCGGTCTCAGTCTGGGTTTGTCCACAGGGCTAAACTTAGCAAGCTGCGACCCCTCACCCCAGTTTCCTCCCTTATAATTACAGGAAGTGTGTCCAGCCAATCAGAACAGAGATCTTTGGTGCATATTAACAAGCTCAGTAGGAGCAGTAGTTGAGGACGGGAAGGGTGATATAGGCAAAGATGGGGGAAGGGAGAGGTTTTCCTTGAAAGTCTGAAAGATGAGATCGAAAGAACACTGAGGTATGCGGAGGATAGAGGACCTTGCCATTTGAAGAAGAAAGAAAAGTAGTAACAAACTGCCAAAGTTTTGAGTGACATCTTCACCTCATGCTGCTTTATGTATGCTTTTGTGTAATATGAGTATATGGGCTGTCAGACAGAGCAAGTGTTGGAGCTGAACGGAGAGGCAAATTGTCAGAGACCCAGGCCAGGTCCTGCAGAGACCTAGTCAGAGCTTTACCTCCCAAGAGCTTAACAGGGGAGAAGACTAGAGGATAATAGAGGAGGTCAGTCTTTCTTCAATGTCTTTTCCAGCCACATGGACTCTTCTTCATGATTTCCTTTTGTTTCTTCTCATTCTTCCAAGGACGCACATACGCACACTGATCCAAGTAGCATCTGATACCAAGGCTTTCCACAGGTATGGCTTTTCCATCAGTCAGTAGGTCCCTGGTTTCTGCCAGTGGCTGGTGCTCCTCCCACACACACTGAGACTTGGTAGTTCCCATGCACACACACACACATACATACCAAAGGAAAGACACAGACATACAGCTTCACTTTGCTTGTAACAACAACACTGGCAACACAGATGCTGCCTAGGATACAGGTCTGAGCTTGTGTTTGTTTCAGACGGTCTCGTCCCTCCTTCAGGAGGATAGATGGAGAGACAGGTTGGAGTTAAGAGGAGAAGAGAGGAATAGAGGGATGGAGGAGAGAGATCTTGCGGCTCCGATCGCCCATAGCTCCTCCATTTAACTGAAGTCTGGATTTCAACATTAAGATAACAAGTCAGAGATTAAGGACATTTGATTTCCTACATGAGACCCATCATTTCTGTAATGGTGGCTTGTCATTGTGAAATGTTGTTTCTTATATTAATGATGACACAGTTTTGCATCTTTGGTATGGTGATGGTGCTCTATGAAGATTTGCCCCTTTGTGGTACACCACTTTGTTAGCAAAAAGCCCGTGCAGCAGTATTCCTCACGTACCATGTAATCCTCTGCATCTCCTCCGGCTTCTATCAACTTGGAAGCGCAAGGAGAGTGCAGATGATCTTGTTCCACTTTGGAATAATCCTCTTCTTCCCTTTAGGATCCACCGGGTCTTTAATAATTAATGCTAATCTGGACCCTTCTGCCAGACCTAAACACAGATTCCCCCCTTTTCTCTCTCTCATCTGTAGTCACTGATGAGAGCAAAAGGCAGGCAACAGGAATTACTTCAGGCTGCAAGCTGGTGTGCTGTTTGCCTCCAAGGTCAGCAACCCTGGGAGAGAAAACTGGCATCCTGTTATCAGAGAGAGGGAGGGACAAACAGAAAAGGGGACAGAGGTAGAGGATGAGTGGGGAATGATTGAGTATCGAGGGAACACAGGAGGAGAACATGTAATCATTCAGCCTAAGCTTGATTTGAGTCTTAATCCTTTCAGTTATGTTCACATGGATGATCTTTCTAATAGCGTTACCATTGTCTTTCAGAGGACAACTGATGGACAGCTGGATGGGTACAATGACAGGATGCCTTCTGATGACCTACCTCGGGATGGTGAGTCTTCAATTTATAACTGCAACGTTGTTTTTTAACTGTTTTTGATAAAGAACCTTCCTTATATATTCTGGCAAAATACATGTCTGTCTTGTGATGCTGAACAATGCAATGATACATCTGTGATATAAACTCATGCCAGTTATTTCAGATAATTTTGAGTGTTGATTCTCTTGGAGGTATGTGTTTTGGATTTGGCTGTGCTTTTGGCTGTGTGTGTGTGTGTGTGTGTGTGTGTGTGTGTGTGTGTGTTTGTGTTGAGAGCTTAATGCTGTCTGGGAGGCATTGGGCCTCCAAAGTGGCAAGCTAATTGACTAACTGCTGAGCAAATGGATGGCTATGTAAAACAAACCACACTGACTCTGCCTGGCTGTAGCCTGTACATGACGTGTCATGATTACATGTCATGAGTACATGTACCAGCTCGCCACAAATGAATGACCAATTAACATCTAACAGGGTGCAGCAAATTTTAGAAATGATTTCAACCTCAAATTTCAACATCTGTGAATGTTCATGAAGAAGAAAATAAACAAATAGGCCTACAAATATTTTGTATTCAACATAAATACATCAATATCTTGTAATTGATACATTTTAACTCATACTCATAAATATAATAAATATAATATCATTTGAGAAATATTATTTCGGTCTTTTATTGCTGTCAAGTAAAATAAAATTGAGTGGTAAATAACTATGTGGCAGTATCACATCATTATTCTTTGGCACTGCAAAACATGAGTAACTGCAGCGCTGTTGCATCATGAACTTTATATTGTGATATTATCAGGGGCTTACAGGTCATTTCCAACCTTATTATATCACTGTGTTGGTGGTATATAATAAGATAATAGTGCTGTGATTTAGAGCTGCGTAAGCACAAAGAAGCACTGTTTGGCTCTGACGAGGCCGCTGATATGCTGTATATTCTCACTCCTTGATTTCAACAGTAAGCTGGTGTGCCGTGCAGTTTAATTAGCATTCCTTTAACATTAAGCAATGAACTTGCCACTACAGGACCCATCATAAACAGCAAAATATGCTGACATTTGGAAACTGAAGCCAGGGCAATGAAAAATACAGACTTTCCTAGAGAGGACAATAGTAGCCTGTATATGGGAGAGGCTGCCTCCGACTCGCTCTGTGACAGTGACCTGCTGACAGGAAAGTGGAGAGGGGCCGAAGCCGAGCGCTGGTCTGGGTTGGAGAGTAACTCACACCCGTAAAGAATGTCAAGAATCTGTGTGTTAAAGTTCACACTGTATCTCCATCTGCGGCTGGATCCTGGCAAATAAAAGACAGCTGTGTGTGAGTCGGGGAGTGTGTGTGTTTGCGTGTGTGTGGGAGTGTGTTTGAGTGAGAAGGAGAGGAGGAGAGGCAGAGAAAGAAACAATATAGTAACTGCACAAAGATTACAACGATGAGCAGGTCATTGATTTCATTGAACTGTGTATCAACAAGCATTATTTTCACACATTCAGACATGCTCTCTCACACACACACACACACACACACAGACACACACACACGTCTGGCAAGCAGGTAGCACACAGGATGCTGGCCCATGATTATACTCTAACCTAGCAGGTTTTTAAGAAAAGGCAGATCTGTTGTAGGAGGGGTGAGACCACCCAGCAGTCTGGTATATGCCACCTGCTTCAATGGAAATGGAAAGTCCAACATTTAACACTGTGTTAGTTCAACAGTGTACCCAGCTGTGATATAGTATGTTATTCTGCTGATATAATGTTGGCACAAGGTTATTGCAACGATATTTTATTGCCTTGCTTTGTTTTTCTAAACTCCACTTCTGCTGCCACATGCACAGACGTTATGTGGAGACTGTAAGGTCCACAAGTACTTAAATCTGAATGTCAAAGGGTTTTCATTCCATCGGGTCTCACCACACTCAAAACATAGTTTTCAAGTTTTCAAGTTTATTGTCACATACTAGATAACAACGTACATCATTACCAGTAGTGAAATTCTTGTCCTCCGGGTCAACTCAACTTTACACAGTTAAAAATAAGTCAAATAAGTAAAAAAAGGTAATAATACAGTAAGTCAATAAGTCAATAAGTCAATAAGTCAATAAGTCAATAAAGTAAATAAGTAAATAACTAAGTATCAAACAGTATAAGGTGCAAAGTAATAAGGTGTAAATTGAAATACAATAAGAATAATAATAGAGATATTTACAGTTAAACATACATATATATATTGATATATATTGATATACTGATGCATATCAATATGATATCCTCTGGCTGTCCCTTTAAGAATAGGAAAATAGTCTGAGAGGCTTTTATCTAAATTCTGCACCGCATCTCTTTGTGAATTTGCAACCGAACCCGATGCTCGCCCGCTAAACGGTTTTGACAGCGAGTGCCATTCAGACCGTGAGTAGAGATGGAGGAACAGATGAAATCAATTTCTGTCTTGTTCATGATATTCGTTTTGCTCAACCCTTCGTTTGATGACAGATTTTCAATGGGTTTCATATGTGCCTATTTTACATAGAGCAGGGAGAGGGCAGAGGGCGCTGGGAGTCGTACCTGCGAGGCTGTCCGCATGGAAATGTGCTGACATCAGAGCTTTGCATTTTGATCCCTGGGCTGGAGGAGGAGGAGGAGGAAGAGGAGGAGGAGGAG
>CABFOQ010052794.1:0-12717 GCA_900660455.1 Gephyroberyx darwinii
TGTGGTGTGTCAAGGCTGTCAGGGTGTATAGTGTACCCAGTATACAGTGCATTAATATCATAACATTAACAAGCACAGACTAAAAAAACTGCAAGAAGGGGGGTGGGTTCTCCTGGAATATCTTTTTTGGTACAAAAAATTCAGTTTCCTTGCTGGAGGAGTGAGTGAGATATATTCACACCTGAGTACCAATACCTCGTAGCCCATTGTTCTTGTGAAAATGTATTTTATGTGGAGAAAATAGCAAAACCTGTTTGTATTTACTCTCCAAGAAAAATGTAGGTCTTTAAAAGCCCAAATGTTTAGAAAAAGTCATGGAAGGATGAGACCATTTTCTTGACAGTGTTTGAGAAATTGAATCTCAAAATGTCAATACCCAGTGGTGTGGGCTTTTGGCTTTTCTAGTGTGAAAAGATCACATTTCTGTGAACCGTATTTCTGTACGATGTCAGCGATCATGTTTTATCCAAACTTGTAGTCCAATAACTAATAATTTTCCCGTAATTCACAATGTGCGATACATGGCTGTCAGGCATGAAAGTGTATTGTGCTTGATGACAGAATGTCATCAGGTTTCTGACCTTGTATAACACAGCAAAGTGTTGCCATCTATTGGCAGCACACAATGTAGCATTTAGCATCTACAATAACAAAAGCATGGCATTATGAAACTCACACCCCCGGGACGTTATTTTCACAATGCCACAATAAAATTGGATATCTTGGTAAAAAATGGAGATAGCACGATATGAAAAAACTGATGTCGCCTCAACCCCAAAGGCTAGCTTTGCCTAACTTGCTTTTGCACCATTCACTCCCATCGGGGTACTGCTGGTTTTGTGAAGCAATTACAACGGAGCTGATTACAAACGGGTCAACATATTGTGTAGGTTATGTTGCAGCTTTGCCTCTGTATTCTCTGGCCGTTGTTGTCTGTCAGCACAAACAGCACAGCTGCACTGAGCACTGACTTTTTGACCAATACCATGTCCAATACCATAGTTGCAATGACTTATGGTCAGTTCACCACACTTTCAGTGCTTGACAGCATTACATCTTTTTTGTAAACTACACTGACGAGAAACTCAAGGTCTGAATGCCAACTTTATGCATCACAAAAATTTATTTTGGTGGCTCTTAATTAACTGGGGCGGACCGGCCAAATATAATCAAAATATAATAAACTCTGAAACTACCTTGTCATCTGCCAATAACTATTGTTTATTGTTTTCAGCGAGTTGCAATTATGTATTCAAATGGATGTACGTAGGCAGACCTCTACTGCGCTGACATTTAGGAAGCATATTTATTGTGATACTCTATTGATGCCTGAAGGGAAATGTCGCTCCTGCTTGGCCCCCATAGGAAGGTCAGAGTGCTGGGTCAGCGGGTGAGTCAGCGGGTGAGTCAGTCTCCCCACTCACTTCGCCATCATGCTGCCCATGTTCACCGCATGCTCCTAATAATAAATTCATAATACTGAGGAAATTGACAAAAGAAGTGCATGTGTAGCTTGACATTATCAATCATTTTCACAGATCATGCTTCTAAAAGTCCTGACATTTTTCAAAAATATTAATCTAACAGTGAAGTTTAGCTGCACAAATGCTAAAATATGGAAAGAAGAGAGAAGCAAAGAATAGTGCAGGTGAGACCACAGGAAACCTCAAGGGGTGTGTAAAAGCATCTCTTTGCAAAAGAGCCATCAAGTTGGAAAAACAAAGCTGTTCATGACACCATTTCAGTGATATACCGCTATACGGTTGAGTTTTCAAACGTCTGTTCTGAATACCTTTTTGGAATGAGTGGTGTTTGTCAGTGAAGGCAGCGACACATGGACTATGAGGAAAAACAGACTCTGTCTAATTGTAAATGAATCATTGAGTTTATTTGTGTCTGTATCTGCCTCTGCTAGTGTTAAGGTGTGCCTGTCTTTCTGTGTGTCCTAATCCTTAAGCAAGACTATGATGATACTAGTTAGTTGGACCCTATTCCAGTTTCACTATTGATTAAGAAGATTGAGAGAATTATAGAGCACAGTGAATCGAACTTGAGAATTTGCTTCTTTGGGTATCCCACTGAGACACTCATACATGGATGCATTTCACAAGAGTGGTCAGAGCACAGGGGCAGCCAGGAGAAATAATGTAAGGTATAAGGGCAAGGTCTTGTGTGTGGGTGAGGTGTTGTGGCATCCTTCCAGCTGAGCGGTGTGCCTGTTGTCATGGTGGAATGATTTAAAATTGAAATAATATTTCAGTGGAGACAGTAATCTTACTGGTTCCCTAGATTCTCACCTTTTCTCCCTAGAGGCTGTCAGTGCTTTCCAGAAGCAATCCTCTCCTGCTGCCTCTCCGGGGTAGAGCACTGTCTTCTTATCAGCAATCCTGTGGATTGGTGGCTTTTAATAAGTGGTCAACCAATTATAGATTTGTAATGTAATACAGATCTTTAAGAGAAGGAAACAAAAATATAATAATAATAATTAATAGGACTGTTTTCCTCTTTTCACCATAATCATAGGGGTATGACACTGAATTTAGAATTTATTACTATAAGATCTAGCTGAGGTCTTGTGTTGTTAGCCACTTCCTCCCTGGACTCTCCTCATTTATTAACATTATTAACAACTAATTTATTAACAATTAACACATTGGATATTTGAACAAATTGAACACATGAAAAAATTAAAGGGAATAATGAAATAATTAACAATTGTTTAATTCTGATCAATTATATAATTTGCTAAATTTGTTGAATAATATGTATCCAATTTAATGTATGTATCCATTCTAATGTATCCAATTGTCAACATTTTTAAGTGACATTTTTCACATTTTTCTGAAATTATCTCTATGCCTCAAAGTGGCAGTTCAGTCTCGTATGTCCGTCTTGGTGAATTATATTATAAATCCTTCTCTTGCATGAACTTAAGACTTCTCCAGGGAACAGTCTTCACCATGCATCAACCCCATATATCATAGTGAGACATTATCATCATTCACATCCACCAACTGTGTTCATGAACATTTGTGTTGCAGAGATTTCTCTATCAGAGGAGTGTGTGTCTGTGGGTCCATCCAGCCTGGCTGCCGCCCTCACCTCTCCTGCATCACTGTCTCTACTGCCTAATCAGAATTATTTGCTAATCCATTCTGGTTGTCTCAGCCCGTAATGAGGCATCCCAATAAATTAGCAGCTGTATCAACAGAGATGCAGCATTGCCTGGTTAGCATAGCTCTCCAGAGGCACTGGTTATATATATGCTGTACGGCGTATTGGTTAGCCAATGACTGTTGTCACCCCGGGAGTTAGTTCCTACATCTTTATGTTTCCTGGGAGATTCTCCTGGGGCTTGGAGGTGACTCAGGAGGTCACACTCTAAGTTTCATCAGACATGTAATTGTGCTCATGAGGATGTAATGTAATCTGAATTAAGGAGCAGCTCTTCGCCACTTTGTTCTGGGATAGCAGGGTGAGACCGTGCTGAAAGAAAGCCTGTCAAGGAGTCATTGGGCTGAACTACACGTTCCAGCAGTGCTACTTCTGCCTGTCTCAGAGGGATATGCAATGAAACAAATTCCTAATTAGGTATATAATAGGCAGATTGAAGCTTTCTAAAAATCCTATCAGGGTAGAATTACACCTGCAGTGAAATGGCAGGGTGCTGTACTTCAAATCCTCTTCCCACTCCAAAGTAGAAACTATCTTTGAAGAAATGGTGATAGAGCTTATCTGCACACACAAAGTTAAAGCATTTGTTGCCTCATCTCTTTTAAAGCACTATTTTAAAGTTTATTTTCTTGCCAAGGTTCCTTCAGGAGATTATCTTGTGAATATGAATGGACTATATGGGTATTATAGGCAATATACCTCAGGTATAAGATGGGTTGTTTGAATAAAAGATTTTGAAATGCAGTTATTCAGTTGGGTTCAGAGAGAGGACAGAAGACAATGTGTGGAGCGAATCTGCTCCACCGCAATCGGAGGGCCATTTCATCGTCTGGCTTATTAACAGATATCAACATCCAAGAACATCTTTTTGACAACACTATGATTTGGTGTTGGAATGACAGCGTCAGAAGAAAAAAATATATTTACTTGAAATAATGCTTTCATATATTTGTCCCAACTGAAGCTCACTCTGATATTTAATTTTTTATAGCCAATTATGTTCTTGATGCGACACACTCAGATGCAGTCTTACTTACATAATCCACAGCCAATGACTTTTCTTTGAACCCCGAGAGTATCCCTGCTGGGTAACTTTTCTAGCATGGTTTGTGTGAATAACTTATTTGATTTTCTCAGTTGTTAAATTTGAATACAGCATGTTAACAGTTCACTGATCAAAGACACATCTCCCACATTTTAGAAGGAGCTGTCACTCTGTATGTAATGGTTTGAGTGGTTTTGAGGTCTCAAAGCTGAGCTCTGGTGTTCGTCCTGTTGTTGAAGCCACCGAATGTTACTCAGGTTTACAGGAAAAAGCCGTAGTTCCCCCCAAGTCAAGTGAATTATGTGACCTGATTTTAACAGTCAATAAAAACCTTCATATTTATCGTTTTTGGAGTCTGCTTTATTGTCGAAAGTAGTTACCTGGCCAAGTCAGCAGAAGAGATCAAACACAGACCCAATTTAGTGTACCAGTTTCTGTAGGGAGCAATTTGTCATCTGACGAATCAAATCTATTAACTCGTCAGAGTGCGGCCTATGAAAATACAGCCAGGCTGCACCAACAAGCAGCTGCTTGGCTTTCCAATCAAGAAACCTGGTGCCTGTTGGTGATTTGTGTTACGGATAATAGGATGCAGATATTGCTGCCTTCAGTCAATCCTATTATTTAGACTTTTATAGTTAAGAGAGGAGAGCTAGAAAGGGGAAGTCAAAGTAGACAGCAGCAGGCAGAGTTTGGATCTGCTGTGGCCCAGTATGTTTACCCAGATGGTCTCCGGGCAGAACAGTAGCAAGGTCTAGTGCAGATAATCAAGCCACCTGGGAGAGGAATGTTGTAGCATGATGAGGGGATACTGTTAGTTGAAATTCATCCTAAAAAACAAATCCATGTGAATCATTTGATCTTAAATAGTTCAGTTAATATTTATGAATGTTAACAATTCCCTTTCAAAGCGGCAAACTTAAGAAATGAGATTCTAATATGTTATATCCTAGAGATGTAAACCTGGAGGTGCTCCATTGACAATTCACAACAAGACTATGAGGACTATGTGTTTGTTTGAGCTTTTACCCTCGATTGAGCTTCATTTCATCATAATTTTTTTTTAACCCATGGTTCATTTATAGCAGCTACTTCAAAGCAACTGCTATAAATGAAAAGGTAGCTATCATTTATTCAGATTCCCATTTCATAAAAGGTGGGATAATATATTGTTGTACACAAGGACCACAACAGGCACAATTCCCACAAAGCTTGAATACAAATGCAGTTCATGCTGATGCTCTATGCTTGTTTACCCTGGAGGAAAGTCTTTTCCTACACTAAATTACTGACCAATGAAGGAAATGACTACTGCCCCTGGGATTTTGTTGATTAATAATGGTGCCCTTGTAATCCCGTGTGAAACATAACCAAACCAAGGCATAAATGCAACACAGTAACAATGTGTGAAATGGGCTTAGACACTAGAAACTGGGCCCAAACCCTTGTAACTCCCCCTGGTCACTGTGGGTTCAAAATTGGTCTCCCTTTCAATGTCAATGGAATGACTTAAGGATTTTTCTCTTGGCAACATTGTCAAGAGTCTTTGTTTTCCTATTTCTAGCTTTGGGAGAGCATTCATGGTGTCCATTAATGTCGACTGAACTGTCAAGATCATAAGAATATTGTGGTTATTCTGGTTCAATTTAAAGGAAAAATCCATCCTAAAAGACCTTGCATTTCTTGCATTTCTGGGTCCATTTTATTATTTGGTGGTGTTGGTGGTGGTTTCTTATTTCTATGGATAACTGGCCAAACGTAGACAATATGTTGTCACATCAAGATATTTCCAGTGCAGCAACAAAGAAACAATCTAAAACATTTTAACGGTAAACATCAGGTCTTAGTATCAGTCCCTCACCATCACAGAGCAAGGGCTTCTGTCTAGACTCACCATTTTGCTTTGATGTTCAGCAATCATACAGGGAGAAATCCAACATAGAAGATGGAGAGATACCAAGTTCTCCACCAACGGTAGTCCCAATAGTCCGTAATACAAAGCAGCCACAGGGAATAAGGGAATCTTGCTCTTACTATCGCTAGTATTATCACTATGGTCTGCCTACACATACAACCCAGCTGGATGCAACAAGTGCAGGCACATTCACTGGGGGTTGTTGAAAGTCATTCTGGGAAATGTACTGAACTGAAGTAGAAGTAGACAAGGCAGGTTGAGGGAAATTGGGAATACCAAAAAGTAAATCACAGCACTAATCCTAACCCTAACCCTAACCCATCACGAAAAAACTCCTGGAATGGACTGAACGTCACAGATTGATGATATATAACAGTGTAGTAAAAGTACAATATCCGAGGGCGGGATTTTCCTGATTCTTCCTATAAGCAATGTGACCTCATTTCCTGAAGCTTGTAGATGGTTTTGTTTTAGTGGTTTCTCCCATTATTTCACAGTCGTGTCCTTGGCTGTTTTATCTCTTTGTCACTTGATTATGATCCTCTGCAGTGTAATCACTGCACTACCGCACCCCCTCTCTATCATAAATCATAGATATTGTTTTGAGCCCTTGTATATTTGTGTCTGTGCATGCATATTGTGTGCCTGCCTAAATTTTACCCCCAGTTTTTTGTGGAAGAAACAACTTCCCCTTGCTCTGATGGTGGATTTCTGAGATGATGGCTTTCTGAGTTGCAGCTTAATGAAAAAGAAAGCTCCACCTCTAAGCCTCTTAGTTGTTTTTAAGCACATAGAGAAAGCACTGAGCCTTGCTCATAATTGGATCTGATTCAAACCGGTCATTACACACAGGAATATCTTATGACTCCGCTCTATTTTTTTACGAAAAGCACTGAGAATTTGTATTAAAACAAGAGGCACATTTGAATGGTCCACTGAATTAATGTTAGGTTATTATATTTCAAATTAAAATAAGGAAAATGGAATAAAACAATTACACTGCTCTAAATTAGAACGATCACTGTCTGAGGTCTTGCACTTGATGTCAGCCCTTTCAAGGTCTTTGAAAAATGAATAGCTCTAGCTTAACATTTTTACGATTGCTTACACACTAAAATTAAAAATAACACGCAGTTAGTGAAACCTGACACTCAAGGAGCAAAACCTCAGCCCAGATCTGCACAACTATAAGCACATTCTCAGCCTCACACTTTTTGAAAAACATTACACTTCTCTACGTTAGACAGAAATCTAACATGATGTCACTTCTTTGCCATTTCAAGGCACTGCACTTCAAAATACCACACCTATGAACCAATTGATCCAACATGGCCGTCAGGTGGACAGACACTTAATAGTAAACTCACCAATCAGGTGAGTGAGGATGAGAGGGGGAGCCCACGGAGGAAGAGGGGTAGAGAGAGGAAGAGGTAGAGGTAGACCTGGAGGAGGACAAGGACAAAGAAGACGAGGACCAAATTTATCAGATGAGATTCGAGCAACATTGGTTGACCATGTTGGAAACCATGGGTTGACATTGAGAGAGGCTGGACAGAGAGTTCAGCCCAACCTCAGCAGATATACTGTTGCAACATTAATTCGGACATTTCAACAAGAGCACAGGTGAAAAACAACTTTTCTCTACTGTCTACAGTAAAATCAGTACAATGTAGCCTACTATATGCACTACATCAGTACTTTTTGGTACCCATTTACTGCATTCCATGTTTGAAACAATGCCTTGTACGCTGTCCTGTGACATTTTACTTGTATTTTGATCAGTCTACATAGGATTGAGGGTCAAGAACGTCAAGAAGGAAGGGGCATCCTATTCTCAGACGAACAAGAGAGAGCTATTGTAAACATGGTTTTGGTCAATAATGCGATACACCTCAGAGAAATTCAAACAAACATCCTCAATGACCACACAGTTTTCAATAATGTCCATCAGGTCTCTCTGTCAACACTGGGGCAAATCCTTAAAAGACATCACATACAGATGAAACAACTCTACCGAGTGTCATTTGAAAGGAATTCTGAGAGAGTAAAAGAGCTGCGGAGGTAAGTAAGATACACTTCAGTACAGAACCTTTTTACATGTACATTTAGAGTAGGCCTATATTGAACTCCACAATGTTGTCTTTTTGTCTAGAGTTTTGCAAATGGATGCTGATGCAATCCTGCATGAATTTATCTTCATAGATGAGGCTGGGTTTAGCCTGACAAAAGTAACGGTGACTCATTGCCTCAACAGAATCTGGGATGAACAGCGTTTCTCCTTTTCTGCCCCTAACTCGTGTTTGACACATGCTGCCAATCTTTGATGTCCTCGTTTAACTTTGCAAACTAAAGCTTCCATTTCAGAGCTGTTTCTTTTTTGTCCTGAAGCATGAATGCTAGATTCCTCCCAGAGTTCAAATAAAATTGTTGCAGACTTACATGAAGAGATGCGTACACAGTCAGATCAAACATCCTAGTATTTCCCCCATTTCTTTTTTCTCTGACAGTCTCAGAATGAGGCCAGCACATCACATGCATGTACAGTCATGCTTGAAAGTTTGCAAACCTGTGTACAATTATACAAATATAGAATTTTTACCATGCAATCCTGATTTAATCACAATTAACCTTGTCTTAACTGAAATAAAGGATCTATATTTACCAATTGCATATGTTTCTTAGAAGAAATTGTGCATGGAGTAAAATGAAAATGGTTTAATGGGAATTAGTGCAAGTGCAAAAATAAATGAACCTCTTGCATGAGTTAAATAAAGTAAGCAAGTAGAATCAGGTGGGTAAATAATTGGGTATGAAGTTAACCAATCAGAGGTCAGAAACCTGGGGGGTGTTCCACAAAACAGGTTTAGATTAAAGACAGAATGAAGAACAATTTAGAAACGCAGACATCCAAAAGATTCAAGTAACGAAAATCAGTATGTTTTTAGTTGTAACTTATAATAATAATAATAATAATGATAATAATAATAATGCTACTGGGAACCATTACATTGGCATTAAAGGAGTACAGATTGGTGCACAGGTTACAGGAGAGGGTTGAGGCACTCCAGCTTCAAAAACAACGGCCTTATGATCAGAGAGGCACGGATCATTAAGCTCTAGATTTGACAGACACCAGAAAGTATGCCAAAGTATGATCTTTAGGAATCAATGACATCTAAAAGGTCTTTGGCTAATGTTTGAGCAGGACAGCAAATATGCATGTTAAATTCACCAAGGATGAGAACATTGTCATATTTAGGACCACAAAGGAAGGCATCTACTCTAGGCAAAGGTTCAAGATTCAGCATCTGTTGGAGAGAGCATACACATAAATATCCTAAGACAGAAATGAGAGCAATGAACAATGATGAGGAGGGCAGGACTGCTACTGGCGTCGCCAGCAGAGTCTGGGTTGGTGGAAATGAGTATAATCCAGGGGAGTAGTAGAAGTAAATCTACTGAATTTAGCCATGACACTCTAATCAATAAAATTGCAGATCATTTGTCATTTGACTGTGCTTTCCATTTACAGAACACAGCAACACGCCCAGGTGACTTAATCCACAGTTGCTCCTTTTCAAGCTATTGTATGGCCAAAAACCCACAGGTCCATTGGACCCAATTAAAAAAAGCTGTGAAGACAGCCCAAGCACCAGTAAAAAAATAAATTCCTGGACGTTCAAGAAAACAGCAAATAGCACAGGAGAATTTGTGCCAAGTGCAGGAACATCAACTGTGCCTGTATAATAGAGACAATTTTCATCTGGAGATTAAGTGCTTGTATTGGTCCTCACTTCCAGCTCTAAATTGCTATGGGAGATTATAAGGTAGCACAGTCTGACAAGGTCAGACAGATATGCCATCTCAGGCTCCAAAAAGACTTGGAGCACGTTGGCCCCTGTTTTGCTGCTGCTGGCTACCACATTGAGAGGGATGAGTTAGGATTGGAGGATCCAAAACTGGTTTGTGCTGACCATCTCTCGCTGGGCCAGAGAGCAAAGCTAGCCAAGCCCTATTACTTGCCATAACACAAACAAATGGGAGCCCCATCATGCTTGTGTTCAAGCCACTTGGCATTAAATGGTTCTGTGTAGACTATCACAAGGTGAATGCAGTGTCCAAATTCAATGCCTATCCAATGCCCGTGGTGGATGAACTGCTGGATCAGTCAGGCATTGCTTTTCTCAGTCGCTTTGGTACATTTCTCGAATCATCCTTAACATTTGCAAAACAGTAACAAAACTCTGTATTTTCTGATGTAAACTATGGCGAAGGTTTTGATCACAATGACTGAAAATGCACACTTTTTCTGTATGGCATATATCAATTTCAACAGTACAAAGTTACACTTTACTGTATGTGGGAGATTGATTGCAAGAGATTGGACAGGATTCACATTTACGCTTTTACTGTTTGTACTGTAATTTGTTGACAGACCATGTTATTACGATACAGAAAAGAAAAAGACAAGACTTTTTACTGCATAGCACAAAGGAAAAAAATACAAAATTAGGAATGTAAACATAGCAAACACCCCTTAGGCGGAACTAGGGGAATTAGTGTCTTTCTATACCTCCTGACGTTCCTGTCTGTCGGGCCACAGATTCTCATCCACATCACAATGGATATCTTCCCTTGCAATGCAGTGCGGAAAGAATCTTCTGGAATGTCTTATCCAGCCTCTGCAGGCGTGTGCTGTGATGACCTCACATGCTGCATCCATGGCAGCCAGCAGGGTCATCTGAGTATGTGGTTGGCGATCGTAAACCTTCCACCTCCATGCTGAGTAGAACTCCTCAAATGGGTTAAGGAATGGGGAATAGGGTGGGAGGAATTCCATCAGCATCCTGTAGTGGGGCGCAAACCATTGCCTGATGGTGTTTTGCGTGATGGAAACTATCATTATCCCAAATTACCACATACTTTAGTAAATCATCTTGAATCATCAGGGATGAGATCCCTGTAGAGGGGGTCTAAGAAGGTGATGAGATGCACCTCTGAGCTATTTTAGAGAACTGGTTGATCATTGGTTGATTGGCTTCACACGTTCCCCTTCCTTCATTAGTGAAAGTCAAGATTCACCTGAGAGCAATTCATCGATTCAGGACACATTTACAAAAAAAGCCTAATAGAAAATATGCTTGACAGATTATGACAACTGGTTCAACCATTTTGCATGTAATGACTTATGCAATGAACTAATGCCTCGATGTTTTGGGAGGTAAGACTATTCAACAGAGAACCGATATAATACATTTTGATCAACATGACAAAAGTAATGTAGGAAACACCAGACAGTTGTACATAATCATTTGCATGAATGTGCCAAAGCATTTGTAATTTGTTCAAAAGACAAAAGAGAAATTGCTTTTACGATGTGCACAAGTGACTAGATGATGTGGAGGTTGAACAAGTAGTTTTGAGAATTTCAATTCTGATCTGAGAAATGTACCAAAGCAACTGAGAAAAACTGTGATTGAACACTGGATTTGACCAAGGGCTACTGGCAGATTCCCTTGTCACCACCACCAGAAGAAAATTGCCTTTTGCACTGCATCCTGGTTTGTAACAACTTGAGACAGTACTCAGCCTAAGTCAGGTGGAGAGGGAATGTCACAAGCAGGGCAAGGACTGAGTGTTGGTCTGGAGGCAGAGACAGCCAGGAGTGAAGCAGCCCATCAATGAGGCGCAGCTGTGCCTAATCCACCATCGCCTCTATATCTGTATGTTTCAGTAGACGCTGACAAAAGGAGCCTGTGAATTGCACTGATTTGTTTAGACTGTCGAATGTATGTTCCCCCGTAAGGGGAAAATTGATCTCTGCACTGGTGGGATAAAGATACACAGGTGAATATCAGGTCACACATCTCCAGTGTCCTTCCTGATAAAAGACTGATCACTTGTCAAAATGTGTCTGTGTGTGTGACAGATTGACTGCATGACCACATAGGTGAGTTTGCGAGTGTGTAAGCTACACTATATGGCCAAAAGTCAGTGGACACCCCTACTAGTTATTGAGCTCAGGTGTTTCAGCCACCCTGTGTTTCAGGGTTTGGGCTTGGCCCCTTAGTTCCAGTGAAGGGTAATCTTAATGCTACAGGATACCAAGACATTTTAGCCAATTGGGCGCTTCCAACTTTGTGGCAACAGTTTGGGGAAGGCCCTTTGCTGTCCCAGCATGACTGTGCCCCTGTGTACAAAGCGAGGTCCATAAAGACATGGTTAGACCAGTTTGGTGTGGAGGAACTCGATTGGCCTGCACAGAGCCCTGACCTCAACCCCATTGAACACCTTTGGGAGGAAGTAGAACGCCGATTGTGAGCCAGGCCTTCTCGTCCAACATCACTGCCTGACCTCACAGATGCTCTTTTGGCTGAATGGGCACAAATTCCCACAGACACTCCAACAGCTTGTGGAAAGCCTTCCCAGAAGAGTGGTGGCTGTTATAGCCGCAAAGGGGGTCCAACTCCATATTAATGCCCATGGTTTTAGAATGGGATGACCAGCAAGCTCATATAGGTGTGATGGTCAGGTGTCCACTGACTTTTGGCCATATCCGTGTATCTTGCCCAGCCAGTTTGAA
>CABFOQ010052795.1:0-11389 GCA_900660455.1 Gephyroberyx darwinii
CAATGAAGGTGCGTGCTGTCTAGTGATGTATTAGTGGGCGCCATTTTGATGAAGAAGCCCATCATTATGACTATGGGATGGTGTGTTTATTACCTCTTAATGCAACACATACTTCACATACTGTGCTCTGTTGTTGCAACAATACAACTATAACTGTTACTACTACTACTATTAATACTACTACTACTGTTGTTATTACTACTACTATTAATACTACTACTACTGTTGTTACAACTACTATTAATACTACTACTGTTGTTAATACTACTACTACTGTTTACTACTATTACTACTACTACTACTGCTATTGTTACTGCTATTGTTACTACTACTACTACTGTTACTACTTATTCTTCTACTACTAGTACTACTGATACTACTGCTACTCATACTATTACTGATACTACTGATACTACTGATACTACTGCTACTCATACTACTACTGCTACTACTCATACTACTACTGCTACTACTCATATTACTACTGATACTACTCATACTACTACTGATACTACTCATACTCATACTACTACTGATACTACTGCCCCTACTAATAAAGATGACACAACTAAACTCTATTTTTCATCAGGATGGCTGCTGTGCCATCTCATTTGTAACTCTTTGAGTTCAGGAGGAGAGCACGCTCATGTTTGTTTTTAGGTTCCCCAGTCCGACTTCCAGTGTTTGTTTTCCAGCCCGGTGGGACTCTCTCGGGACTCCAGCGTGTCACGCTGCTCTCAGTGTGCCAGACTACCGTAAATGGCTTCAAGCTACACAACGATGTGATGTTGAACCATGAAACGGTAGCGAACTGTACAAGAGGACGACTTTGCATAAGTGGGCCTACATAAATGTTTAAAGATTTAGCCATCATTGAAGTTCTTTTTTACTGAGGACTTACAGTACTGCACCACTAGTGTGTCACTCTGCCACCATGATAAAAGATTTCCTTCTCTTTTCGGCTGTCATTAGGTACAAGGAATTGTGTGAAACCAGTTGCACTACAGACAAAAGTTTAGTTTTACGCTATGCCTCCTCCTTTCTACTTAGAGAGTAGACTGCAGTGGCTGCTGCAGTGCTAATGCAGGATAGATGCATGATATGGGACTTCAACAGTGGCTATGACGGTGGGTTTAGAGGTGTTAAATTGATACAGAGCTATCAGATGGAGGACTAGGCCGAGGCAGAGCGGAGACGGATGGGAAGCAGAGGAGACGGTGTGTCACATATAAAACTGACCTGCAAATACATAACATAAAAATAATGAATACTCTAAGGAGTACTGTGTGTGTGTTTATTTGTGTGTGTGCAGGGCGTGCCGTCAACCTCGTCAAAACGTCCCCGGGTCCGCTCGGTATTTGCTCCAAAAACATGCGCATGCGACTCAGCACCTGTTCAACTCCGGATACAACACGGTGGCGGAGAGCAGTCAGCGGAAAACAAAAGAGTCGTTTTTTTTTTTTGCGCTCCTGTGCCAGGTACGTCTTCTCTCTCTTCTCTGGCACCCTTTCGCAGGCATCCACCTCTCATCATGTTCAACTGGCATTCGAAGCGCGATTTCTTCAGGGAGTAATGCCAAGGTTCCGGCTCCTCATTGGCTGGCCTTTGGGATTGCCAGCAAAGAAACCATGTTAACCTACCCAGCTCCGGCAATTGGCAAGCTACGTAATGCATGAATTATACATTTTTATAAATCTTTTGATTTATTGGTTATTATGAAAATGCTGAACATCCTGAGTTTTAACAATGTATGTATTTTAGTTTGTCAGAGGACAGCAAGAAATTAGTGAATGTTTCCTTCGTGAGTATTTTCTTATTTACTCTGGAACGCGTCGACGTCCTTTGCAGGTATCCGGGCCTCATCCTTTTCAGTTGGCATTTAGAGTTGCTGCGATTAATGCCGGGCTTAGCTACTTATTGGCTGGCCTTTGCAAGTTCCAGCAACTAAACCCATTTACTCCCACTCTGGTATGGGAGTCTTACAGTATGAATAAATCAGATGATCTGTTCAGATGATCTTTTTAAAAAAAAAAAAAAAAAAAAAAGTATTGCAATAAAAATGTGATCATGGTAATTAAATACATTACCGTTTTCAGAAAACGGTAATGTATTTAATTACCATGGTTTAGTTGCTGGAACTTGCAAAGGCCAGCCAATAAGTAGCTAAGCCCGATGGTGAAAACGGTTTTCACCATCGGGAGCAGCGACTTACCCTGCTAGGGGAAACCAGGAAAAGAAATCTCACTTTTTAATATTCATTTGATCCATATGAATAAATGAATGGCGATGTCAAACAAAACTCTTCTGTTAACCTTAGAAACAATGATTGAATTTCCCATTTGGTCTCAGTGTGGTTCCAGCAGCTCAGCTGGCAGCTTGGGTGTGAACATATTGATGGTTTTTTTTTTGACAGACTGCCGATCATGTTATGCCATGAACAGGTTTCTTTACATATTAATTGCATCTACCAGCTGGTGCAAGGGAAGAAGACTCCAGATATGTAGCCCTAGTGGACTCATTAGCTTTACCCACAGATCCTCGCCGCTGTTTCCCCCCGTACCTCCCATAGTCGTGAAAAATGTAAGCTTAGGAGTACTTCTATTACTATTACTACTTTCTTTATTACTATTACTACTACTGCTACAACTACAACTACCACTACTACTGTTACAACTGTTACTACTGCTACTACTATTCTTACTACTACTACCACTACTATTACTACTGCCACTACTACTCTACTGCTACTACTATTACTATTACCACTACTGCTACTACTACGACTACTACTACTACTACTATTACTATTACCACTACTGCTACCAGTGGTGGGGAGTAGTTTAACTCCATTTTGCAGTAGATTGGTGGTAGGTCTACTAAATTAGTAGTTTTTAATTATTACTTCATCATTTGAGGTGTAGTTAGGTGTATATAATATATAATAATATTTTGGCTATTAAAGAATATGTCAGATGTGACAAAGACTCTTTTATTTCTTAATTAAGCTTAAATACAACAGAAAGTTAACAAATTGGGTTGCGTGGTTTGGCTTTTCATTCAGACTAGTTTCTGGCAGGCAGTGTGTGTGGGCATTTTTGACTTAGAATAAAATATTAAATGTATTATATGACACTGCAGATGTCGATGTTTTTTTAGGAAGTACTTCCTTTAAGTAACTTTGCGTGTGTTGAGACATGGCATCTCAATTCCATGCTGCTTTTTAAAGAAACACTGAGGAATACATTACATTACAGGCATTTGGCAGACGCTTTTATCCAAAGCGAGTTACAATAAGAGAATAGCAGGCTAAACTAAATAAATTACACTTGCATTAGTAATGATTTTCACTGACATTGGTGATATCTCAACAGGGTTAGTTGTGATGTACATACCATCAAGTATGCTTGCATGCTGCTCTATGCATAATACATCTTGAATCTCAAAGTATAACTTCTCTACAACGTCTCTCTGCAGGTCCACACACCAACACGTATTCACGTCTTCTTAGACAGAAAATAATGTACATGAATAAACAACCATCTCGGCAAAAGCCCGACAAACCCCACAAGGGATTTCAAAAAAAAAATGAGTGACAAGTTAGCAAATGCACATTCTCACCCTGATATGAGTTTTATGTTCCAAAAAGAAAATGTCGTTATTCAAATCCATGTTGTGCATGAGGCGGGAGACATATGCCTTGTACAGCTGGTGGTACTCTAGGGGGTTCGTCTCTGCCTTATGCACTACATGCTCTCTGCCCAATACAAATGAGGCAGCTGCAGAGAACGGTGGATTCACCACCATGCACAAGACGACGGCAGGCTAACAACTTGCAGACATCGTGGGCTGTCGTGCCCATTTCCCTCCCCTCCTCTCCCCCAATTGTCTGCAACCCCCGGCGAGTGTCAGACGCTCTCTCTCGGCCGGATCGCAGAGAGGTCTAAATGATTGGTAGAGGATGAGCATTATGGATGTGTAATGCAGAGAGGATTAGCACTATTAATTTGGGCCTATTCTAAAGCCTGGCTCGCCAGAGGAGATTTAGAGATTTGCAAAATGTTTCCTCTGTCAATTTGAATCGTTGCAGAAATAACATGGATCATTTTGAGGCTTTTCTTATGCAGCCACTGTTTGAGGAACTTCACGTGTCCTCCCACCGCCCACAAATCCCGCCTGCTCTTGATGTGAATCTGACATTTGCCTTGGACCTATCAATATTGTGAGATGTCACAACACAGTTTTCCTCTCTTAGTGTAATGCTAATGTAAATATTAAGAGGGCTTTTCTCTCTTTTTTTTGCAGCATTAGTCTTGAATGCCATTTAAACCTCTGACTGAGCGCGCTGAAACAGAGGGGTGGTATTTGGCAGCGAACAAGAAAATCCCTTCGCGTGCGAGAGCATTTCCATTCTCCTTCTTTACCGAGTCGCAATGCAGCGCAGACGGCGCACGGACGCATTTGAAGTTTGCGCTCACTTCAACATGCAACGCGCGTGCACGCCGCTGTTTGTTAATTGATTAACAAGGCCAAAAACATTGCATTTTCATTGCCAGCAAAACTTGGATTGGCTCATCATTGTGGCATGTTGGTACGGATCCAGACTTCATTCCGGCTTAATAATAATGTTTGTGAGACTGCTGGTAGGATATTCCCATGAGGGAGGGATTCAGATGACTAGTGTGTGCTTTTCAATTCGCCTTCGCTTTATTCTGCTTTACATAACACTTCTGCACAGACTGCTTTGCTTAGTGCCAAAAAAACATCAAACACAAAAAGCACTAATAGATGACAATATACAAGACAGTGATATGGAATAAAACAACAAAGGTTTAGATGTTAATTGGAGATTACCTTTGTAAGTCACTTTGGATAAAAGCGTTTGCTAAATGACTGTCATGTAATGTGATGTGATGAGATGCCGTGGAGTGAATTCCCTGTCGATCATCATGTTCATATGCAAAGGTGTTGCGCACCTGACAGTTTATACAGCTCATGTTACGGGTTGGCTATAAATAATAGAATCAGAATTGGAAATAATTAACACATTTGTCTTATCGCAGTCATCTTATAACTTGCGCTTGCTTCTAATCTCCCACAACGCCGTTTTTGGATCTCGCGTGTTAGTCCCGATTTCATACGGCTTTCGTTTGTTTGCTTTCACAGGAATATCCAGAAAAAGCGCCACTTAAAAGTCACAAATACGTTATTTTGTTCCTGTTGCGTGGTGAATTCTTGGCCGGCGTGAGAACGTCTACCATTTCAAAATGAGCATGACTTGTGCAGAGGCTGATTGCCAGTGGCGGTAAGCACTCGTAACACAACTCGACTCTTAGAGGTGCACCGGTCCTCCAATACCGTTTTGTGTAAATCAATTTTCTGGAAGGTTGGCTTGCATATAAAACTTTGGGATTAGACGTGGCGGCACGCTTTGGAAGTAAACTAATTTAATCCTCTCTCAATTTCACTCTTGTGTGGGCTAAGCTTCCAAGAAAAGTTAGTCGCATACAGTGTGTTTGTGTTTTCCTTGTCTCAACCCCCATCACATCGTTTGTTGTATTTCACAGTAAAGTTTTTTTTTTTGGTGTGACGTAAGGGATCGCCTGCCCATCACAAGTGGAACTGGCTGATAAATGTGATAATTGGCAAAGAGCTGGACTTTGGGGAAACTGCCTTTGTTCCCCTTTTGGATCAATAATGCACACCCCAAATTGAAACTCGTTCAGCCTGAACCGCAGAATGAGTTTGCAATCTCGTGTCAGTTGGGTACAAGGTTGCATTCCAGTGGCTGAAAAGCTGTGCAAAAGTGAAATTGAACAGGGCTCCTCTGTTGCTGCTCAGCTAATCCAACCCTTTGTATGCGTGAGGGGGCTCGGCGGTGATTACATAGAAGAGTAACCAGAGGAAATCAAACAGCAACTTGCTGTGGCAGGGGTTGAACGTCGGGGGCCTGATCTACTGCCTTGCCGGCGTCATAATTCACAGCATAACTACAATCTAATAACTAATTCCATCAGCTGCATACGAAATACGTTTTATTGTCTCCATTTCATTTCCTTCCATTATCGCATAAACACAGAACTTAGACGTCAAGATGCCCCGCCCATGGTTTCTTTCATGTTTTCTCTTATAGGCTTTTTCTGGGAGTTTTGTCTTCAGGCTGGTGGTGCCTGCCAGGTCAGGCTACCTTAGGCTGATTACATAGCCTCACACTGTCTTCCTCTCTGTTAAATCCTTTCAGTCCTCTTCAGCCTGTTACTCTGTTTCTATGTGCTTTTGTTCTGATTGTATTCTGTAACATCTCATTTGCCATAATTGACTCAGTTTGGTCTGAATAGTCTATTTCTGCATGATGTGTTTTGTTGTCTACACTCTGCATCAACTGTGTCTTAAGCTGATTGTCTATCAGCCTGTCCTAGTTAGGCCTGTGAAGTCCTTTGAGGCTTGTTCGTGATAAAGGGCTACATAAATAAACTTGACTTTTGATGACAGCAAAACATGGTGGAGAGCAGCTCTTCTTTCTATTACTATTGGGAGCATCATTTCTGTTCCCTGTAATAGAAGTAGCCTCGGTCAAAGGAGTGGGAGGAGCTGGCAGCCAAACCTTTTCATACTTTTTTTGTTGGCGGGCAGATTGATCCGTGGGCGGGAATAATCTGTTTGCTTGTTTATTCACAGGGAGATTCAATCGCAGGGTATCAAAGGTTCCTGTGAACATCTTAACCCGAACGAGACCTGAACGGGAGGCTGGCCAATAATACCAAGTTATTCTGCTGCGTGTAAACGTAGCCAATGAGAGAGGAAAGGAGGGGGAGCCAAAATGAAAATGGGGAAACAGAAGAAAGGCAGGAGTTATACATTGTGATAACAAGATCTAACAAGTTACATAGTATGTGAGACACATTGCTGGCCTCCGGGCTATTTTCAACTCCAGTAGCAGCCGTCTCAGACCCGGTCGATGCATTACCAGTGAAGCCTGTCATGATTTCCCTGTGCTTGGCCGCTGTGTCTCACAGAGGGGTCTTTGTTGTATGTGCCATGAGGTAGCCTCAGCCTGGCAATCTTTAAGAGCCCTCAGCTCCTGGCTCCGACTCTGTAACACTACATTCCCGCCCGTTCTGAAGCCCTGACAGTCCTATTAGGGCTGAATGAGGAGGAATTTGCCTTACCTTGGCAAAAGATCTCTCATAGCCCCTGACAGCTATGGCAGGTCCTCATGGCAGCTTGCTGATGAGAACCCTGCCCCTCCCTCCTCCTCCCACCACCACCAGGAGCAGCAGCAGCAGCTCTCCGCTCCTCCTCTTCAGCCCTTCATTTGCAGCCCTTGAAATGCCACAATCTTTTTTTTTGGAAATACAAGAACAACAAAATGGAAGGATAAAATACAAGTATCTTCTGCTTGCGAGAGGGCAGGGTTAGCTGGATTGCCGAGGCAAAGTGGAAGGGTGGAGGGGGGGAAGGGCTGAGTGACGGGACGGAGCTGAAAAGCACACAAGGCAATTTAGAAATTTATATTCTACCCCCCAACCCCCCACCCCTTTGTGGAAATCCAAACTGTACTCCTGGCATCCCATTTTTTCTGGCTGACACGCCATGTAAAATTGATCAATACCAACGTGTCATCCAAAGCAGACAGGAGTGGCGAGATGGACTGTCAGGTAACTACTCTCCATGCACAACAATCATCCAGCCCCGTGGAGGCACGGCTATTGCTTTGCCAGTTTTTATTTTTTTAAGCGTTTCTCTATATATTCTGTCGGAGAAACTTTGCAAAAAGAGTACGCCTCTCAGCCTTATGTGTGTTTATAAATTCAAGGGAAATGAATACAGTCATCAATGTCAACCTCACAGGAAAGGAGACCGTTTAACAAGAGTGCCTCGAGGCTGTTTTTCATATTCGGTGTTAACATTTTCCTAAAAAAAAAAAAAAAAGCACTTTGTGCCTCATTACTTAAGACTCGTATTGCCTATTAGCATTTAGGATACTTTACATGACATCCTCTTGCTGACTGAATGAGAAGAGCAAACGTACGTCTGTCTCTCTTTTGGGCTTCAGGCGAAGGAAAACCTGAAGAGATTATCAAACGCTGATATTTCGGCTCGCTTCTGTTTCAAGGTGAACGAAACCTTGAGACAGGTGTCAAGGTTTTATAATTAAAATTACGCATCAGAGCAAAAGTCTGCAGCTTTTATCTTTTTTTTATCTTCAAGATCCTGCTCGCTGACTCCCGAAACTCCTGATAGAACGAGTTTGTTTCCTTACTATGGGCGGGCCCAATTCCCCACAAAAAAAGCTGCAGTTTCGTGATCACAACTTCAAACAGGAGAAAACGAGAGCACAGACACATCGATGAATCACCAGAAAATGAAAAACAAGAAAGGAGTATGAATAGGTTGTGGCCATCTGGCGGTGATGAGCGGGTGGCCTTTTCCCCTCCTCAGCCTGTCGACTGGGACCAGTGGAGGCAGAAATCAGTCAGATGAAACTGATGTGGACATCAGGTGGAGGATCCACTTACAGCTCGTCTCGCCTCAGCTCCCTCTGACTGCTGGTGCACTCCGCTACGCTGTCATGCCTCTGCAAGACAGTTCTATTTCTCCCGGCTTCCAAAAGGTGTTCGGCAGTGACTAAACACTCCCGAATGACCTCATCAATTGTTTTATTATTTTAGCCGCGGCGGTGGCGGTAGACGATGGCAGCAGAAATGCATTTTTCCGTCTTGGAGATTTAGTCAGAATCCCTCCTGCCCTTGTGGGGGTTTGGCGCTCGGTGATTATGTAAAACCTTTAGACACATCTCTGACTCAAAAAGCAGCCGAATGAGGAACGCTTTGATCACACCACTGAGGTAACCTTGATTTCCAAGTCGTTCTTTATATTCTTCTTTCTTTATTTATCAAGCGAGGGATATCATTTCCCACAAGCACCACAAGTATTGAACAAATTTACACAGTGGGCTCACAGAAATCAACCTTTCAGAAACATGAACATGTGGATGTATTTCTATAAAGTCACATAGACCCATAATGTATTTAACATGAAGCTAATGTTAGCCTGTTTTGTGGACCATGTACTTGGAGGTAATGTGCCCTTGACTAAGTGCTTTTTCAGCAATAAGGGAACTGTCAGAACTGGGGATTGAACCCGCAACCCTTCGACCACTAACTGACCTGGAAACCTTCTGCGCTGGCAGATAAAAAGGACATCTGTATCCTGTTCCCATGACAGACAGCACATGAAGAGAAATTAATGAGACATCCATGTCCCTTCCTTTCATCTGCGGTAATTGATGCTAGCTGCATGGAAGCGAAAGGTTAGGGGAAGCCCACTGCTGCTATAAAGTGTACTTCAAATATTAATGAAGAGGAGCCCAGGATTCGGCCTGTGTATTATTAATGATGACATTGGTTGAGTCAAACTGAGTGAAGGACATTGTGGGCAGAGCAGACACACATACACAAGCCAGACACCTCAAGCCAAATACCAGTCAAATTTAGGAATTCATATATGTTTTTTAATTTGGAATAAGGGTAGTGCTTGTGAACATTTTCTCAAAGAGTTAAAAAAAAACAACTAATGCTTCAGCTTGTGATGTTAAATATAAAGTCTGGAGCTACTCCACGGAGCATGAAGCAGCAAAGAGGGAACAGGTGGCAGTGACAGAATCTATTTTCTGGCGTATCATATGGTCCTGCAAGTACATTTTCTTATTCAGAATTAATACCACAATAATAGAATAAAACTCATTTGGGTGTGAAAACAGTGTCCCATCCAGGTCCCATTCATTTCATCCACAGCAGCTGTAGGTGTTATAACCTGGCGACATCACTGGTTTGAGCCTTAGTTATTGAGTGGAATGTCCTAGATTACAGGAATAACTTGTATGAATGAAGCTGTATTCCCCTTTAGGCCATTATCACGGCAGCTCCTGTCTCCTACATGCCACCTAGAACAGTCATCATTAGGGAAGCTGGGGCAAAGGCTGCAGCCTAACATTTGCTTTGTGTAACATGTTAACATCAATAACTTATTACCGCATTCATTTTTAAGCATAGGTATATTACTGTAAACAAACAAGACCATCATTAGGAAGATTGGCTGCCCCCTACCGGTTTAATATTGGGTGCCACTGCGTCGAATTTGGCGGGAAATCTGCTGGATCGCTTTACAGCACAAAACAGGAAGAGGGCGCTGTTCTTCATTGGAGCTACAGTTTCCAAAGTTAAAGAGTTTCTGGCAACGGCGAATGGTGGAACAAGTGAAAGGCCGACATGTTTATCCTCTTCAGTAAGGTGAAAGAGAAAACCTTTAACCGAAGAAGCAAAGATCCTCTTTGTGACAGGAAGCAACAGGGTTTATGGGAGATGTGGTCTTAATTTGGAGCACTAGCACTTGCAATATCACTGGTGTGAGATAGAGGCTGCCAGAAGAACCGACTGGACGGACGACTTCATAGGAAATTTGTGTGTTTGCAGTGAACATTTTATAACAGGTACTGTAACTAACACAAGAACATTTCTATATGGAGATAGACAATTAGGCAACATGTCTGTCTAGGTCACAGTGGTTCCCAATCCAGTCCTCCAGTACCCCCTTGTCCTGTAGGTTTTAGCTGCAGCTCTACTTATGAAAATGTGAAGCCTCTAATTGGTTCAGGTGTGCCTGAGTAGAGCTGGAGTTAAAACTTGCAGGACAAGGGGGGACTAGAGGACTGGGATATATGGTATTAAAGTAAGACTTAAACTCAAATTCAGGTGTCAGCATTAACACAGGTCCAAGACTGTCAAAGTTTCGTGGCTGCTACATTTAGCTATCAGCAAGCAAGCAATATTCCGACCAAGTTTCTCTACGGGGCATGAAGATGTTTAAGTAGCTAGTTAGCTAGCTAAGCGCGAGATGCCGGAACTCCGGCAATGTAACTTGTAAACATTTGCTATCAGTCTATAAACACAACAGAAGACAATATAATGTGTGCAGCTCCACCTTCTCGTCTCTGATGTAATTAATTTCACAGTTCAAGGAGAAAGATATTGAGGTATGTCGTTTTAAACCAATTCAATTATCTACTTAATCTAACAGGATGGAGGAGAAATCAATTGCACCGCGCACCACTGTGAGGCAAGGGGCAAAGATATTTTGAATTCCTGGCAGATCTGAGGAGACAAATCCAATTTGGGTGTATCTCTTTGTCAGATTTGTTTTTTTTAAAAAGCATAATTAGAGAATTTTTCAAACTTATGGCGATTTGTTAACAAGTACAAAAGCTAATTAAATCCTAAAATACAGTAAGCTTGCGCACTTGTGTTCACTGCCCTGTTCCTGTGTGTGTGTGTGTGTGTGTGTGTGTGTGTGTGTGTGTGTGTGTGTGTGTGTGTGTGTGTGTGTGTGTTTG
>CABFOQ010052795.1:14117-25528 GCA_900660455.1 Gephyroberyx darwinii
GAAGGGAGGCAAAACATGAAAAAAGGAAAAGGCATTGTTTAAAAAATGAACATGAACTCTTACAATCCCACATATGATCTGGTTGGAGCAATTGATTTATTAGTTGTTGTATTATAGTTCAAGATTGTACGAGGCGTACAATGCTTTCTAATGCAAAAACATGACATTTTAATATTTAGAAACAGAAATAAATGAATGTCGGTGTTGATTTGATTGTAAGTAACACACACATGCACACTATTTAAGCATAGTACTCTCATAGTACTTTTTGGTAATTTGTTGTAGGTCCAAGGTTAGTGGCTAGGTCAGACTGTACAGCTTGGCATACCCATCATTCATTTTTTTGTCAAATTTAATTACTGCCCTTATACTGTCAGAGGCCTATTCACTCTCTCCCTCTCTTAATCTCTCCCTCTATTTCTTGTACTTCCCCTTTTACTTACATGTTCTTTCTTTCTTTCTTTTCTTTCATCAAGTGTAAGCCTCGAGTCAAAGCTACCCGAAAGATTACGTTTATATGTTTTTATGTATTTATTGGACCGGGCATGCTCCACTTCTACTAACTCTAATGATATTTGCACTCCTATTCTTTCTGGCGGTCTGCCACAATGCAGTTGACTTTCATTCATCAAAGGGCCCTCTGCACAGACTGCACAAACCGAGCCATCAGTCCTTATTGTGACCCACATATTATAGCACCAGGAACCGTCCCAAGACTTTGTGTTGGAACTGACCGACAATGCAGAAACACAATGTTTGAGATGATTTCATTATGAGGAGGAATTCCTGTGTTGCCAACAGGGTAGTTGTTAGCACGTGTGCCCCTGAAGCCACTGTGGTGATATGGTGATATGCAATAGTCTGTTTAATCAACTGTTTGCACTCTAGAAATCAACAAAAGGTAGCATGCAGAGGATGAAAATCAATACATGCTACATTTTCATCCTCTGCATGCTAATGGCGAAAGACATTAGCGTGAAGTGATGAGGTCGTTAGGAAAAACCTATTTGTTATCCCCTTTGCCCTCTACCCCTGATCAATGATTTCAATTTGGGCGTCAATAAAAGCGAACGGGCTTAATGGTGAGGACGCAACAAAATCCTACAGGGGTCACATTAAAAATGCAGGACATGGTTAGATATCTTAAGTTCTCGGACTGGATGTTGTCCAAATATAATATTGTACCCCGGCAGCAATTATAGGGATCGCTGGAAGGGTGGCGACTGCGTGGAAATGAACTCCGGATCAATCTCAGCACTTATCAGGATATAAGTGAGTCGGCAGAGGTTCAAGGAGACTTTAGGAATCTGTTTCACACCTGACGCAGTGCAGCTCTGGATAGGACGAGGGCTGCCATTCAGACTCCACTTTTCAGCCAATTTAATTATGCTGTGCATTTCCTTACGTGCACCTCAATCGGGAAAGCGCTTCACCAACAACGCATAGGAAATTCCTCATATTCCTTCTCTCCATTCCTGATATTATTATTCTGTAAGATCGGTAGACACAAACGGTATTCCATCTTATACGATAGAACCTCTTTTCAAAGTAAAAGCTTCCATTTCCAGTACTTGGCTTTGTCTTGTTTTGATCAAATGCGTCAATCAATAAAGATTTGAGACCAGATTGTGAAAGTTGCAGACACTGACTGGCATGCTGTGATTGGCGTTATTTCCAGTCCGCTGAGATCAAATCTCTTTGGTGTTGCTAATCATAACCCTACCTATCACAGGCCCGAGGGCGTTCACATCTGTTAAAAACCTCTTACACACCTCTCCGTCTAAATCAACGTGGCACATTGTGATGTAAATTACCCTGTGGGCTTTAACTTTTCAGCTGAATGAGTGAGAGTTCAGACAGCGTGAGTTATGCGGTGGGCCTTTCTAATGGTAGCTCATAATTTCACAGATCGATGAGCATTATCTACAGCGGTAAAAAAAAGGTTGAATTTGTAATGGGGCCAAACTCAATATTCCACTCCCATTGTTCGGCAAGGACGCAGCCTCTTCAATCCCAGGGTTGCTCCCGAGAGCCGCCACCTTTGAAGTACAGAACATTTCTGCATGTTGTATCTCAAGGCGCTGCTCCTCCTGCATTGAAATGTTGCCCTGTTAGAAGAAACTGCAGATAAAATGCGTGTGGCTAGCAAGCCGTTAGGAGGCTAGATCCAGGACACCAAAAGCAGTGATGGGTTATCGTGGCAACATTTATCTAGGAACGTTTCAGCTCTGTCCTGGTGTGCAGGACCAGCTAGTCAAGCCAACGAGGGCTATGATTGATTAAGTTGCGAACCTGCAATTCATAACGTTGGAACTCGGTGAGATGGGTATGAGTTACTACTATGCACGATCTGTAAACTCAGCATAACATTTTAACTAGCCACAACGGTGTGCGGTACGGTATCTATCCTGGAATGATAAATGGTTTGCCACGACACTCAAAGCAGCTTTCTCTCCCTCATAAAGAGTTTAAAGAGCATGAAATTCAAACCCAGGTAATGGAAGCCCGACTATATAATTATAGTCTTGTGTCGTGCCGGAGGAGCCTTCATTCCACCCTTTGCTTCGAGCCATTTCTGATCCAACATTTGGAGTAAGTAAGTAAGGTGTGTTTTCAGCATAAATGCAATTTTCAGTTAGCAAGTGCATCCTTAGATATTTGCCCAAAAGATACAAACTGGTTGAGCTATTATAATCTGCACAGGGCAGATAAATACATTCCTGTGGGTGCAGAGAAAAAGAAAAACACTGGTTTTTCTTCAAGACATGTTTACTGGACCTGCAGGGTAAGCATGCAAAATTGGTGTAAAATTCAATTAACACATAGCCTCGAAATACCCTCAGCAAATAAGAAATAACAACAGCTATTTAATTGTATAACGAGACGCTGCATATTAATTGGTGCAGCTTGTTGAGTTGAAATTCCAGGACTACAAATAAGGCGAAAACATTTATTGATTAAAGAGGCTGCGGAGGAAAATTCAGATTTATCGGTGCACTGTGGCTAATACTGAGCTTTGAGAGGGCATCCATCACAATTGGCATGTGGCGTTGATGGCCTGAGAAAGTGAGGCAGTTTTATGGACGCATTATAAGTAGGGGCTGTCTGGGCCTTTTTAAAGCCGCATCACTCAGGGTGTCAAACAAAACGGGTCCCATCGTATTCCTCTACCAACCTCAGAAGTGAACCGGTGATAACCTGTAGTTCACATGCAGAAATACACATACACACACACACACACACACATACATACATACATACATCCAATATCATTCCAAGCTCCGTGCTGTACACTTGATGCATAATCACCCGGCGAATACCATGTTCCTATAACAGTAAAAGCCATTCTGTTATCTTCCCTTCACATTCCCCCCTTCCCCAAAATAGACCTCGTTGGCGAAAGGTCCCAAAAATGTCAGCAGAGAGAGAGAAGACGCAGCAAAGTGCCAAGCAACGGATGCCTAGAGACTCTGTTGGCTTGAAATTCAAACCCTGTATTCACATGTACCCCGCCTCGAAAACAACTAATTGCAGAGTGGCTATTGTTTCTCCTCGCTGCCGAAAATAATCATGTTTACAAATGGTTGGTAGGAATTTGAGATCGGAGCGAGACAGAGGGTTGAATGACTACTGCAGAATTATGCATTCCTCGGAGGAGCCCGCCCCCCCGGCACAAAGCACACAGTGTATTGTGTTTTGCTTCTTCGAAACCTCAATTGCCACTTCTGTGTAAGCTAGGAAAAATGCTCAATTCAAACAAGCACGGCATTATCGCGCACTTATCTGTACTTCTAACTATTCAAACATCAATATTACCTTCTCTGCTGCTTACAAACTTTGGCGGACTCAAATTTAAACACTGTCAGTTGGTTAAATTATCATTCACAAGCAAATCGGCAAGACGAGAGGGGCCGGAGGCTCGCGTATCTATTCCATTTTTTAAAACCCGCAAAAAACAAGTCGGTGTCTCCGCAGCATACGGTGAGGCCAGTGACTCGAGGAAACGATTCCGGTCTAAATTCATCAACAAAGCCTCGGAGGTAAGGTCAAACGGGAATTGGAGCTCGGAAAAGCAAAGTGTGTGAATTCATTTTCATGTTCTTGTAATCCAGTAAATAAAGAGCGCGATTAGTTTCGCCTCGCTGTGAAGTTGCGAGGGAATTGCCCGGCGTTCAAAAAGTGACCCAGCTTTACAAATGACAAATTGGAGCTTGCGAAGACAAATATTTGACTTGGAACTAAACGATTCACCACAGAGACACATACACACACACACACACACACACACCTACTGCGCACGTGAGGCTGATAAAGAGACCTATTAAACCGAGTAATAAGCATCCTGTTGGCCACCCGCTATTCTAGATACTGTAATTCACAACGTGGACGGATGGATTGCGTAATATATAGCATATGAGCCCGGCGCAGTGTAAACATCCACACAATGGAGTTTGACTTGTAGATGCTCAGCCGTGTATAGGCCAGCCAAATAAAGGATAACAGACCTTTATGTTTCTGACCGGGGGAGACGGCGTGCTCATCCTTTCTAATTCCGGGCCTCGACTCCTGCCAGGTATTTTCTTTCGAGGGCTTATTCCCTGTTGAGTTGCCCCGCAATTTAATCCTGAGGCCCAGTCAGGCAAGACAGATGAATCTTGTCATCTTCTGAGAGGCAAGAGAGTTGATTGACCTAAAATCCTGCGCTAATGTATTAGATACATAGTTGGAAAATAGAAACTCAATTTAGTTCCTTTTAGAGGGGATTGAGCTCATAAGACGTGTCTTTGGAGCAGTGTGTCTGTACCTGTGACTCCCAGAAATGAGTTTGTACCAAATCTGCCCAACTCTCAAAGTCTAAATACGGGGAAAATAATGGTAATTTGGTAGCGTAAAGAACTGTAATGCTGTAAAACTGTAAAAATGGAAAATCTGAACAAATAACCCTTAAATAACTATCATTTTCATTCATATCATATCATTTTAAAGCTGCTGATTTGGACATTTTCTGTTCTTAAGTGGTTCCTTAGAGCACCAACAAGGCTTCTGCTATGCTACGTGGCTAAAGAACAGCTGTGGTACTGTGCAGAACCCTTTTTGTTAAGAGTGTACCCATTGACCAACGTACCTACCTTACCCGGTTTCCTTTGTTTATTTTCTGCCACGGTAAAAAATCAATAAGGAGCAAAATGTGCGCCAGGTCGCATTTAGCCGTTATGGTAATGCGAGTGTCTCCGCAATTAAAGTGTTATATTAATGCGGTCCAACATTGAATCGTTTGACATTTCGCTTCCTATAAATACGCGTCATTGTTTAGCGCTGGCAACGATTCTGGCGTGCGCGCCCTGTGTTATTAAGAAAGTGCATCGACATGTAAACACAAAACCTTTTAAAGGCAAAGAATTTTCTAAATCAATGAGTAGTGCGGCACATTGACCAGAAGAGGCGGGAGGGAGGGGGAGCCGGGGTTGATTGATTATTTCATTTCATCTGCCTGGCGCACCTCCACTCAACACCACTTCCCCTCCTCCCTTCTCCTTCAGCCGACGATCTTTACACTTAAGCGCGGTTTTCATCATTACTGTAAAACACAGTGACACCTCCGATTCCTCTTCATACTCGTGGCCAGAAAATTTCCATCTCAGCAGCCTTGTTCTCCCTAATAGGCAATAGAATCCCACTAAACTCCTGGAGCTTCTCCGTCTCCATTCTGCTGTGAAGAGTCCATCCATTAGCCTTGCACCTCATCGCTCCCGGGCCCCTGACCCAGAAACCAGGGGGGAAGTGGCAAGGGGCCGCCCAGCACCCGGCGCCATCCATTCATTCAATACGCAGGGTGGTGGTGTGCTGGCAGTGGCTATTGGCTTTTAGGCAATGTGCCTGCACTGCTTTGTGTTATTGATGAGATTTAAATTATACCCGGGGACGATGTTTTCTGCTTTAGCGCGTCAGAAGTCAGTTGGCTGTGAGCGATGCTGAGCCACTTTACAGAAACCGCACATCGCATTTTTCAACAGAGGTTCATTGAGTATTGAACTCTTTCCCATCCATTTTTTTTAGCCAGTGGGTTCAGGTAGCAGGACTACAATAATAAGTATTCAGCGAAAACTCTATGATCACCTACTGAGTTCAGCCGGTTTAATAGCTTAGGTTATACTGTCTATACTATATTTGTCTTAGCTCTTGTTTATTTGCTTCACTTACTTGTCTCATTTATTTAATTAAAAAGTAGGTAGCTAACTTATTGCACTTTTACCTCAGCACTGGTTCTGCTCTTAGATGCTTGTTTAGGAAGGAAATGCACTTATTATTTCTGGTGACTAGTAGTTCTCTTGCCTACCTATGATGAATGCACTTATTGTTAGTTGCTTTGGATAAAAGCGTCTGCTAAATGCCTGTAATGTATACTTCATTGCAGCACGTCATTTCCATGACTATTGTCTTACTGTACTGCATCTTAAGGTTGCTTCCAATGAGGTTGAATATTGCTACCATCAATATGTCATGCCTTGTGGATGATGGTGATCGATTGAGTGAAAACATCAATATGCTGATCGATGTGGAAAGATTCCTATCAGTCCATCCGTCAGTTCTCAAATGCCCGGTGTGTTGGCTTCAGGATGAAATCCTGTGTGCGATAAAAGAGACAAGTGCTCCGGGCGGGGGGCCGAACCGACTTGTTTACGGAACTGGTTACAGTAAATTATTTCAGTTCTGTCACCGAGATGGAGATTTTTTTGGTTTGTGCCGAGCCCAGTCAGCTTGACACCTTATTCTCCAAAGGTTAACAGCACTGAAGGAGAGCTGTATTGGATGCCAGCTTAACAGGAGTACAATCTGGATTGGTATTTAAAAGATAATGGTGAGGCAAAAACCAATTAGCTTTGTGCTCCGTGGCTGTCCAGCGCTCACAGCTGTTGTCAGTGCAATTATGAGGTCAGTCCCATCGTCAGGTACGACGCCTATATCTTTACATCGGCCAGGCTAATGCTGCAGCAGCGCTAATTACGTTGAACGTTACCGAGGACCGGACGAAAGCGCACTGCAGGGTGAAATATTCAGACGAATAAAACCCATAATTCAAGCCTTGAGGATTCTATTATTACTATTTAACTGTCATCTCTCTCCTATTTTAATGCGAAACATTATTCTGGCCATATTCTTCTCTCACCGGCACCCCAAAGCTTATCAAAACCTGAATCCAATACAAACCCACGGAAAAAAAGTCTGAAAAAAGGGAAGATTGTATTTAAAGCCAAGATTCACCCAATAGCAGAATTTACTTCTCATTCTGATGATAAATCTCTTAAAAGGCCTACCTGTTATTCCGAGGACCATAGACCATTTATCCAAGATTTATGAGCAAGTCTCTTCAAAGAGTAAAGGCTGTAGTCCTTGATGCCGTCATGTAATATTTTTCAGGAGCTGCTCTATTGAGAGTGAACAGGAGGCCGACTTTGTGGGCATTGGGCTGAGGGTGATGGAGACAGTTTGTATTTCACTCTACAGTTTTCATCACTGCCTGTGGTCGGAGACGTGACCCTACCTGACACCAGAATTTCGTCCGGGCAAATAGAGCGGATCTACAGCTCCTCAATTAGTGGGGATCCCTTTTCTGTTGCAGCCCCAATTTATGATTTAGACTCATAAGGCGTATAAGATAACTCATAAGATGTATTTTTGGCATAAAATCACCATTCCAGCTTGTCTAGTGCAGCTTCTCTAGAGTTTCTTCGCACCCTTTAATCAAACCTAATGCGTCCAGTTAAGCGTTCTGCAACAGCGCTGCCCAACACTTCGCCGGCCGACCAGCATTTCCATGACCACCCCAAGTCTTTGTTTAAGACCGACATCCACTAAGGTGGAAATAAGGTGTTTTAAATTGAAGCCCCGTGACATGTACAGCATTCCAAGCCTGACAGACAAGAGTGCTAGTCGCCGGGACGGTCCGTCATTAGCCGGCAGACAGCTTAATTAAAGCAATCAGAATTAGATCTGCGAGGACGCTGCTTGACATTTTAACGTCTCTAAGAGTATCTTCTCTTTCAGCGTGATTATACCAGGAACGCAGGTTATTACTGAGGCATTAGAAAGAATAAAAGGGTAGCTGAAGAACGGGTACTCGGCTCCCATATCTTTCCGCAGCTTTAATATATATTCAGGACTACGAAGCCCTTAAGATTCTCTGATTTAAAGATTTTTTTTTTCAACCGTATGAGTGCAATCAGTTAAATAAAAACCCTGGCACCAGACTTCAAGGTTCTCTTCGGTTTGACGTTTTTATAGATCGCGCTGTATCCTCACCGCACCGTTTCTTTCTGTTTTTATGACCCGTCCACCTCCACACGCAAAAACCAAATGCACATAAATACAGTCATGCTCAGCCGCACACACACACACACACACACACACAGGGAGATTTTTAATTCATGCACTATTAATTGCTTTTTGACGTTTTTATGTTTTAAACGGGAGTTGAAACATGCATGTTTAGCGTAATGTGTATTATATCCTTACACCTGTTTTTTTAATGTCATCCTCCTTTTCCCACACACACACACAGCAACATACAGCCCGCAATTTGCTTTTTTTGTTAGCTTTTGAACACAACGTGAAACCTGTGACTTCTGTACTGTATATTTTGTACATCTTTACACATTTCCTATTTGTACCCCAATGATTTCCATACACGGAAACGCACACACGCACTTACACAACACACACACACACTACGAGCCAGCTATTAACACTAGCAAGACAGTCCATAATGATTTCACCTGTCAAGTGTGATCCTTCTGCGCGAAAGCTGCATCGAGCAGAGTGCGATGGCCACCGGGAGTTTCAAGTCAGCTCTGACAAATGGCCGACGCTGGCAGTGGATCAGCAGACTCGGGGGCTGTCTGACTTATCACTCCACCAGCTGAAACTATTACTTTTACAGCCACTGGGTTTGTCTGCAGGCTCCTGTACTCAGTCTGTCTTCCTCTCACTCCTTCATACTGTATTCCTGCTCTGCCCCTCATCTGTTTCTCCCTCTCCCCCTGTCTCTCACGGTTCAAGCTATTTCAGAGATGCTATTTCAAACATGCCAATAGCTGGATAAAGACACTAGTTATTGTAAAAAAACAACAACAACAACAATATTGCTAAAGTGGCTGCCTTTTTTTACTTAATGTATCCTGGAGTAAGTCGACACCCTGCAGTGAAACACATCTATCCCTGGAACCTACCGTCGGCCAGTGAGCATCTCCACTGGTGCTGTTGGGGGTTCAGCTTTGTGAGAGCATTACTCATTCACTTCCTCCACCTACGCTTTCCCAGCTGGCTCCAGGGATCCGTGACCTTCTGGCAGGTAGGTGAAGCACTGCCATTGTTCAATACATTGCAATACATAACATACATATCATAAACATATCATACATATCATATCATAAAATGATACAGTACTGAGAAATGATTCAGCTGCTAGTTTTGGTATGGCATACAACAGTTGGTTAATTGATTACAATAAGAAAAATAGTGATAAAAACTGACACATATTAAGCAGCTACGCCATCAGTGCTTCCCTCCTGGAGGAGAAGTTAGATTTTCTCTTCTCTCCAAGACAACATCAATAAATCATTGTCAAATTAATTGTGATACCTTGGTATAATTACTGGAAACAGATGAGACCATGGTGGAGGCGATTGGTAGCCTTTATCTCCACGCAGGAAATAAGTGTTCTGATAAGTGTTTTTTAGTGTTTCTCAAAATTAGGACCACGTTTCCCATAAACCCTGCTTCCAAAGGTTTTCTCCTTGGCATTACCGAAGACGATCAACATGTTGGAAGTGATTTTTCCATCGGCCTTCCTCTGCTTCCACAATCTGCCATTAAAGAGAAACTCTGAAATCTTCAGCTCTGTTGGCGCTGGAAGAACAGCGCCCTCTTCCTGTTTTGTGCCATAAAGCAATACAGCAGGTTTCCAGTGACGTGCGGTCTAGGTAGACAAGGTAGGCAGTGCCTACCCTGGCTACCTCGTAAAACACATTTTCTAACCCAATAATATTTCATATAATAAACTTGTATTTGTATTATTACTGTTTATTCTTGTGATTTCTATATTTCATTTGTGTATTACCTCAATAGTTTAGACGTTATGATGAGAAATGTAGCAGTTATGTGTCAATAACAGGGAGAATAAGCAGGGCTTTTATGCCCATTCATTGTGAATGCAAGTCGAAAAAAAACCTGTTGCGCAGCCGCACTTTGATCCTGTATCCTACAACATTAATGTCAAAAAGCAGAACTCTGTGCCTTTTTACTTAAATATGTTGTAGAATGCCAGAAATGCTCTTCGTTATGTATGGAATCGCAATTCCACTGGAAATGTGCGTAGTTGGATGCGAATGTCCCTACATCAGGTAGCTAGCAAAAAGTTTGACAAGATGTCACGCCACTTTGATGATAGCAAGTTGGAGAAGCTGTCTAAGTATGCTAAGTGTTTTGATTTTGTCAGGTTGGAAACCGATCTAGTGGGATTGTATGGCTCGCAAGCAGTAAGGGGCAAATCGCCCAAACAGCTCCTTGCCTTTTTGAATGAGCATGACTTGGAAGAAACAGTTGGTCCTGACAATATCAGCCCTTGCCATTCTGTCAATTGAGAGCTAAAGGCCCGTAAGGACAAGTTTCACAATGCAGTAATTGATGTGTTCACCAGGAAAGATCGATGGATGGATTTTATCTACAAGCAGCCTAGATCTACAGATTGGTAAATCAGTGTACGTTTGGTTTCATATTGAATTGACCACCTATGTGTTTTAATTGCTGCTGACTGAACACAAGACAGAAACATTTCAAGTCAGGAGAGACTAGGTTATTAATATACAAGAATGTCAGAATACAAGCTTGATGGATAATAAATCTAATGAGTTTGGCGGTGACTCCAGTTGGAGTCAATGTTCAAGGGTTAAAGGAGAACCCTGTGCATCTTGGATGAGCAGGGAAACTCTCCCCAAAATCATTACATTAGAGTTTAGATAAGATGACTAGTTTACCACCACACAAGACAAGCCGACTGAAAGGGTCGGCTCATCAACTAGCCGCTAGTGGGCTAGTTGACAGCAGACAAGCTGACCCACGCAGGGTCAGCAACAGCAACTAGCTGAAAGAGGCTAGTGGACAACATGTATGACGCAGACACGCTGACTGAGGGGTCAGCGCATCAACTAGCTGATAGAGGGCTAGTTGACAGCACATAAAGTTAGACCAGCTGACTGATGGAGGATCAGTGTTGGACATTAGCTGGTGTGAGCTGAATGATTGAGCCTATCACCGATTAGCATTTACCAAATGTTTCAGGGTACAAACACCACCACCAGAGATGTGCAAGCTGATCATCGAGTGATCGAGGAGAATTATACTTCTGATAGCTG
>CABFOQ010052798.1:0-10634 GCA_900660455.1 Gephyroberyx darwinii
GCTGTAATCAACAAACAGCATCCTGACATATGTGTTCCTCTTGTCCAGGTGGGAGAGGGCGGTGTGAAGTGCCATGGAGATGGCATTCTCAGTGGAGCGGTTTGGGCGGTATGCAAACTGAAGAGGGTCTAAGGTGGTGGGAAGGGTGGAGCAGATGTGGGTTTTGACTAGCCGCTCGAAGCACTTCATGATTGTGGAGGTCAGAGCGACGGGGCGGTAGTCGTTCAGGCTGGTGACCTTGGGTTTCTTGGGGACAGGTATGATGGTGGATGACTTGAAGCAGGTGGGGATCTCAGACAGGTTCAGGGAGAGAACACCTCAGCTAGCTGGTCGGCACAAGCTCGGAGGACACGGCCTGGGATGCCATCTGGTCCTGGAGCCTTGCGGGGGTTGACCTTCTTGAAGGATCTGCTCACTTCTGCTACAGATAGCATTAGTGAGCCGCCGTCCTGGTCTTCAGGTAACCTCACAGCCGGGAAGACCAGGACGGCGGCTCACTAATGCTATGTAGTGGTAAATCTGCACTGCTTACAACTTTAAGGTTTTTGAATGCTGTTACCAATATTTTTTGGATTGAAGCTGCCAATAAGCTGCTGTTATGAGATATTTTTAAATGTGACCATTTTCATGCCAAAAAATAGAAGAGAGGAAAAAAGATGAAGCAGAAGGCCACATTCATGTATAAATTGTCACATTAGAATCAATTCAGGTTAAAGTTCCATAATTGACCAGTGTATACAATAAATATACAATAAATCAAACAGCATTATATCAGAGGTTAATGACGCATATCTGATTTTCAATAAAAGGACAATATTAGCCATATTTATCAGTCTAACTCTAGTTGTAGCATGAAAAGACAAAGCAGTGACCTCTCTGTATATCTATATCCAGGGCTCTCCCCAGATGCTGAGGCGGCAGGACTGTGTCTTTGTGTTTGAGTGGGCAACCCCTGTAGTTTGTCCTGACGCCACCAACACCAGTGGCTGCAAGCTGACAGACTCCCAGCTCCAGTTCACCTTTGACCTGTCCGCCCTAACCGGAGAGATCCAGGTGAGCTGCAGCCCAAAAGGCATAAAGGGTAGCCCTTTATGCAGACAACCCACCTCTCCCGGAAGTTGTGCTACCTCCCTGAAATGAGTTTTTGCAGGGTGGGCTGTCTGCTTTATGCCTTAGATAAGCATTACTGTTGTGATGCATTTTGTTAAGATAAGTGTCTGTGTGCTAGGTACCGGTCGGCTCCAGTACCTACCGGATCAACGTTTGCGGCTCGGTGGCAGAACCAGCTTGTAAGAAGAGTGCCGTCTGCCGGGTGTCAAGTTCCAGTTCAGGATCAGTCGAATCAGCGTCGTCATTTGGCATCAGCAAGGCCATGAAAATGGACTTCCAACACGAGGGACAGGCCATACTGATGCAATATGGAGGGGGAGACTCCTGTCCACCAGGTGAGGGATTGTGCAAAAACAACAGCATTCACAATGCAAGCAGCACAATCAAGAAGTCACCGGAAGTCCATTAATTTCCTATAAAGCTGAGTGACCAGGGAAAATCAGACAGCCGAGAATAGTTGGCCGCAGGTGAACTTTTCATGTTCATCGGCCATCAACAGCCGATTTCTGTGCCTCCTTGTTTCTCTATCCATGTGACTTGGTTTCATGAAAAATAGTTCAGCCTGGCAAGCCAAAAGCACTGAAAATACATGATTAATTTAAAATCATCGCTTATTGTTCTTGGCCAAAATGTTGTAGCTGCATGTAATCGGTAGTCAACCAAGTTGCTTGCAGTGTGAATGCACGGTAATTCTCTTGCTGAAGAACTTGCACATATATGTGGGAGCTGAGTGCCCTGAGGCCCATTTTCTTTTAAAATGGTCCTCCACTAATTATTCTCTACAAACCAGTGCCCCGTTGCTTAAAGCGGCAGCTCTCTGCAAGCTGAAAAAGCCCAGGGCTTATGAAGAGTCCACCAAAAATAAATTGTAGTTTTTAAATCACAAAAAAAGGGAGTGGAGGAAAGAAGACCAGAATACCTTGACCCAATGCATTTAAATAAATTTCCTGAATGAATAATCAAATTATGTGTTCCAGTGACGAAGCAAGGGGAGGTGTGTGTGTTCCCCTTCACCTTCATGAAGAAGTCGTACACAGAGTGCACCACAGACGATCGGACAGATGGCCAGAAGTGGTGCGCCACCACTGCCGACTACGACTCTGACAAGAAGTGGGGGTTCTGCGGTGCAGGTAACTGATGTGTGGCAGCATTTTGTCAGGCAAAAAGAAGAAAGTGAAAAGACGTGACAAAAGTATGGTGACCACAAATGTGTTCTTATCCAGTCCAAATTCAGGTGTGTTTGAAACCAAAAAAGCTTTTAATTGGAGAAGGCAAAAAAACATGAAGGATGAACCATGTTAAACATGTTATCTAAGCATAAGAGAACCAATCATGAGAGACTTCTTTGTTTCCAAAGATTGTAGTGAGCTGACTGTCAGGGAGAGAGGGCATAGAGAGATTTTGACTTTCTGTGGGACCTGTGACAAGGTCTTTCTCTCTCCAATATATCTGTATACAATATATTTTTGTACCTCAACCTGTCAATTTTTGTGTGCTATTTCAAAGAGCAGGCAATTTCCACAACACAATACACAATTTAAGGGGCATTAAATAATCTATACATATATATATATATTGATCAGACACAACATTAAAACCACTGACAGGTGAAGTGAATAACATTGATTATCTCGTTACAATGGCACCTGTCAAGGTAGTGGGATATATTGGGAAGCAAGTGAACAGTCAGTTCTTGAAGTTGATGCGTTGGAAGCAGGAAAAATGGGCAAGCGTAAGGATCTGAGCCACTTTGACAAGGGCCAAATTGTGATGGTAATCTCCAAAACGGTAGGTCTTGTGGGGTGTTCCCTATATGCAGTGGTTAGTACCTACCAAAAGTGGTCCAAGGAAGGACAACCAGCGACAGGGTTATGGGCGCCCAAGGCTCATTGATGCGCGTGGGGAGCGAAGGCTAGCCCATCTGGTCTGATCCCACAGAAGAGCTACTGTGGCACAAATTGCTGAAAAAGTTAATGCTGGCTATGATAGAAAGGTGTCAGAACACACAGTGCATCACAGCTTGCTGTGTATGGGGCTGCGTAGCCGCAGACCGGTCAGAGTGCCCATGCTGACCCGTCCACCGCCGAAAGCGCCTACAATGGGCACGTGAGCGTCAGAACTGGACCATGGAGCAATGGAAGAAGGTGGCCTGGTCTGATGAATCACGTTTTCTTTTACATCATGTGGACGACCAGGTGCGTGTGCGTCGTTTACCTGGGGAAGAGATGGCACCAGGATGCACTATGGGAAGAAGCCAAGCTGGCGGAGGCAGTGTGATGCTCTGGGCAATGCACTGCTGGGAAACCTCGGGTCCTGGCATTCATGTGGATGTTACTTTGAAACGTACCACCTACCTAAACATTGTTGCAGGCTGAGTACACCCCGAGTCCATTCCTCGACGGGTCAGAGCTGTTTTGGCAGCACGAAGGGATCCTACAGAATATTGGGCAGGTGGTTTTAATGTTATCGCTGATCGGTGTATACTGCCATCTCAGAGCAAATGAATGCCCATTGCTTACCTTAACGTATCAAGGGCTATTATGTACATGCTTAAAATCTTCTGTGTTTCTACATACTGAATTAGAAAGGAAACACAATCTGGTAGCACATGACAAAATATTTGTTTGGCATTTCTGCATGTGTTCAAAGAAGGTTTGCATTGTGACCTTTTAATGAAGATGCTCACAGAATAGTCAATATTTGCATTCATGTCTACGGAACTGTATGGGAACTTGCCAGTGAGTGCATGCAATCCTATTAGAAAGAATGGCAACGTTTCTACACCTCTACAGAGACCCCACAGCCTTCTCCCCACGTCCAGGCCACAGCACACTCTTCTCTCCTATTACTCTCTCACCTCCACCTGTCCCTCATCTCTTCCACTCTCCCCATTCTGCATGGCTTGCACATATACAGCATACACATATTCAGTCTGTCTGCTGTTATGAATTTTGTCTCTACCTCCCTGTTGTGACATAGTCTTATGTTTAAGTCCCTTCCCACCGTACATGCACAATCCACAGTATATGTTTTCAGTATGAGACTAGCCTCTGTGTGTCTGATTTTAAAAGGACCAGATAGTATGTGTTTTTCCACTTTATATCCTTGGCCTAATATCAATTAAGTGGTATATAATAGATGAGAAGTTATTTGGCACTAACTTTGTTTTTGTTTGGCCTTGCTGCTTTTAATCTTTTCCAAAATGTCTTTAAAGTAAAATCCAGTCAAGACAAAATCATCCAACTGCCACTTGAATTGAGATTAGCCTTGAGACCCCTCAAAGTGCCTGTCACATCTGTCTGTCCATCCCTCTGTATGACAGCAGTCTCATGCTGCACTCCCCATATTGGCGCCACCCTCTGGCAGAAAGAGGGAGTTCACCCACAATTTACAACTACTGAGGTCTAAGCAATGAAAATACATGACTTTGCTTACATATATAGCAATCAGCGTAATGATTTCAAAAAATACAGTTAACATTGTTAAAGATGATACAAAATAATTGGGATGTTGTGGGCTCCTCTTCCTCCCAATCTGTCTTGGGTTAAGCAATGTTTTATCAGGGTTTTACCATCTAGTTGTGCTCACCCCCCAACTCCTGAACTTGCAGCACACCCTGACCATCCTACGACAGACAGGAGGCCTGGGTATCAGCATCGCTGGAGGGAAAGGATCCACGCCTTACAAGGGGGATGATGAGGTGAGATCTATAACGGGATTCTGTACATAGTCTGCAGGAAATTTAAAAAAAATTGTACAAATGAATTTTTCCTTTCCGTGTCTTCAGGGAATCTTCATCTCCAGGGTGTCTGAAGAGGGCCCTGCAGCCAGAGCAGGGGTCAAAGTGGGAGACAAACTCCTAGAGGTAAAGTCCTATGTGAGCACATCCAGCACTGTAGTGAACTGATGGCTAATAGATGTGACCAGTCTTCTGTCTTCTTTCTCTCTCACTCTTTATGCCTCTCAATGCAATATGTACAGTGGGAGAAGAGTCTGTTTTGTTTGTGTAAATATCAGTTATACTTTTATATTGCTACTGTAACTTTGTTAGTTATGTTGTGTGTGTGAGAGTGCTTGGGTGTGTGGGAGTTTTTAAGGTGTCAAAACAGAGCAAAACTAGCTAAAGTACATCAAATGTCAAAGTCTATCTCTCTGTCTGTTTTGTCTCAGGTCAATGGAGTTGACCTCCACGGAGCAGAACATCACATGGCAGTCGAAGCTCTCCGTAGCTCTGGGGCTACGGTTTCCATGACGGTGTTGCGTGAGCGCATGGTGGAGCCAGAGAACGCCATCACCACCACACCACTGAGGCCTGAGGATGACTATTTCCCCCGGGAGAGACGCAGCAGTGGTCTACCCTTCTGCATAGAGTCCAGTCCCAGTGGGCCCCGGCAGCGGCTCTCCACTTGCCTGGTCCGCAACGACAAGGGACTGGGCTTCAGCATCGCTGGGGGCAAGGGCTCCACAGCCTACCGGACAGGGGACACGGTGAGACACACATAAACACCCCCTTCTCACCAAGCATAGACTCACTTTCTTGGCAGCAGGGTGGTGTAGGGAGTAGGGACACCAGCCTCACCTTGAACCTGGGGTCAAGCCCCTGTTATCCCCTTTCCACCAACACGAACCAAGTGCTGGTGCTGGGCTGGTTCGGAGTTGGTTCAACTTGCAAACCTTCTAAGAACCGTTTTGCTTTTCCACGGGCTAGAGACGGACTAGAGCCACGTCATTACGTCACTGTATTCGTCTGTATAACGTTACGTCTCTTGTTCAAGACTAAACCCTGTGTTTTATTGTATACTACACTTATTTGTATACTGCACTTGGATCCAAGCTAACGGAAGAAATATCTAAACTACACAAACAAGGGTTACACTTGATGAGAGTTTAATGTTTACTGAGTTCCTCCATATCGGCACCAAACACTGAATCGGTACACAATTTAGCCAGAAATAATCTATAACAACTTTGATTTAGCACCCAGCACACATAATAGTATAACAATACACATTAAATAACGTGAGTTTAATGAGTTCCTCCATATCGGCGGCAAATTTTCTTCACACAACATTGTTAACGTTATAGCTTAGATTATGGTTTGTAGTTAAACCGATGTTCTGCTCGGCATAACGCCGGTCTGTCGCCGAGGACTGAGTCGAGTAAGTTATGTCAAAATGGGTATTTCTCCGTGGCCAACCATTGCCGCTTCGCCAAGGTCCTTCTTTTGGTCCCTGTAGTCCTTTTTTAATTTCTTCAGTTTGTTGTTTATCTGTTTGACGTTTCTGTCGAACCGTGCAGAAGCCATCTTGCACTGGATTTGTTCCAAGACTGGTTTTGTACTCCCTCGAGTTTATGTTGAATTTCTGTCGAGGACCACAGTGCAAGGAGACAGTTTGTCTCCTCCACGGACCACTGCTGTTTCAATTTTATGTCCATTTCTGCAATTTCCCTTGGGATAAATAAAGCTTCTATTTATCTATCTGAAGCTGTTTTTTAAAAATGGTGGTCACAACACTTAGTTGGTCTTGGTTGGTCACGATAACCCCACCCCCAGCCCCTGACGTAAGCGGTGCTTAGTAGTGTTTGATTCTAGCCCAGCAAAGTGTTACTGGTGCTACTCTGGAACCGATTTCTCTGGCCGAGAGCCAGTTCTTTTGCTGTCACAACGCAAAGAACCCTTTGAGATTAAGCACTGGCTCCGAACCAGCCCCGTAAACCGGTCGGTGGAAAAGGGGTATGTGTCAACATCCCTACCAGCTCCAGACACTACGCTTTGACCTCCTTGTGGGGAGGGGCAAGCAAAAGGAATTTCCCCATGGGCATCAACTAAGTATTTATTATATTGTTATTATGGATGTATGGTAAAGATTTGACATTGCTAGAGCGTGAGTAGAATGTGGGGCTTCAGTCGCCACACTTATATAATTCATTGGCTCCCTCCCAGTGAAACACCTTGTTGTACATCATGGTGTCAGTTTTTTTTCTCTTCTCTTGTGTCTCAGGTACTGGCCTGGCTATATATACTCAGAATGTGAAAATCTTTCTATGAACTGTGTAAACCTGATAATTGCATCCAACAAAAGTCTGTAGTTGTGTATTGGGAGTTAATTCAAGGGGAGAAATTATATTGGAGTCGTAATGATCTGAAGCTAAAGATATAGTCTATCATACAATCACTAGATGCCTTATTTGTTGCATCTGTGGTGTTGGATTTGCGAAGTTGGCTCACAAAGTGTTTGCAGTGGCCATCTCAGCCTCAGGGATCTGTCTTTTTCACAGCATCTATTCTGGCACCAGCGTTTACAGCCATCACCAAGGAGACAGAGATATGAATAGCGAGCCTTGACACTTGATAGGGGCACTGTAATTGGAATGGGAAGAAGTGCAGGAGGGGGGAGGTGTATATTTGTGCCAGTGCATGGGCCTGTGCAATACTGCGTTCAACAGCTCGAGGAGCCCCCAAGGAGGAAAGGACTCATAAACTTTTGATTTAGGCAGGTCTGTAAGTCTTGCCTCTCTTTTTAAAAATCTTCTAAAGTGGATGCAGAGACTCTCAGCTATTGCTTGGTTGTTACTTGACTCATGCAGGTAGTGCGTTAGACTTGGTTCCTGTATGTTTACGTGGAGTTTGTATTTTGGTGAGCCAAGAGTAGTGGGTTTTCATTTGGTTAAGCAAATTTTGCAACTTCACAAAAGAAATTTTGCAACTTCACAAAAGAAATTTTGCAACCTCTTTTTAATGAGCTGCTTGTGCCATAGCTTCTGTTTGTCTTGATTTTATTGTGGTATTAATTGGTCAGATTTATGGCTACACCATATTAAAATTGGTGGGCTTGCTGGCCTATCTGAGAACTACCTCTGTGAACCTCCCCAGCAGTAATGAGTGTGAATAAAGGACTTCTATATTATATATATATATATATGGTTTGGCTGTCTCAGATCATCACCATGGGATGTCCTTTGCTGACCGTCTGGTAACCCTCCGTACAGACAGGCAGCGATTCATTGTGGTATTGCAGTCTGTTGTACAGAATCTGTGCCACCAGCTGTGTCTGGTTTGGTGCAGAGGTGGCCAGAAAAGATCTAATAATTGCATAACCGTTCCAATCTTAATTACACTACATTGGTAACATCTCCTTTAACTGTAGTTCTCTAAAACAGACTGAGAAACTACATATTATATTTTATAACTTTAAGTGATACAACACAAACCAAAGTATTGTCTTCTCTCGTTTTTAGGGAATCTACATCTCTCGCATCGCAGAGGGCGGGGCAGCCCACAGAGACAGCACGCTGAGTGTAGGCGACAGGGTGATCTCTGTAAGTACCATCCATCTCTTACACATCTCCATCTGGGCATTACATAACTTTTTTACTCTTCCTGCTTCAGTTCAGGCCTATTTGAAGTAAGGCCAGCAGTTTCTGTATCTGTGATAACTGATCAAAACGGTGTTACCTGAACATTGTTTGTATAGATATGGGACCACTCCCATATCTATACAAACAATGTTCAGGTAACACAGTGATTTTGTTTCTGAGGCCCATGTTTTCTCCTGGGCCCATTCCAGGATAGTTGCATTAGGTGTTTGAGAACGGCTGTCTAACTGGATATTTTTACCCTGATATATTGATAATTGTGCTGTAATTGCAACTTAATTTTTGGCCGAGCTGAGCAATGAGGCCAGATTATGTGTTTTCATTGCATTTACATTTTTCTAGATTAGTTTTCTAAACTAAGGAATCACTGCAGAGTGACTTTGTCCTAACTTTACTTCATTGATGCCATCTTTGCTGTATGATAGAGATGTTTTAATCTTTCCATAGCAAAGTTGCCCACAACACTGCTGTAATCCCTGAAGGCAAGTTCGACCTTGTCTAAAATAGGTCAGACAAACTGATGGATGGGCTCCACGCTGATTAGATGCAGACAATTACCTCATCAGACTAGAATTCTACTCACACAAATCAAATCCATGAGTAGAGAAACCGTGCTAATCTAGTCCTAAATCTAACCCGCTGCCTCTTTTGTGATGCAGACTTAGCTGATATGTATCAGTGCTAAGGGGCTCCTGCACGACTCAATGTCTTTCATCCTCTCTGCTAATCATACTCTAAGCTTGGCTTTGCTTTTCCCATTCTGTCAGCATAGTGATAACTCTGAATCGCATGTCTCTTAGTCACACCCATGCAAACTGTATTTAATCATTGGTCAAGAAGACACCTCTTGTTTTTGAACTGAAATCATTTTGACAAGTCTCGCGAACCCTTTCCCAGTATGTTGAATGTGACAGTGTGCCCTACCATGTTTCTGAACAGATACTTGCTAGTAGCTCTTCTGCTCTTGGAATCATAACTGTTTGCAAGAGCAAACCCTGTTTTCTGTGAATCCTAGAATGCCTGAATGATCCTCTGCTTACTTTCTGGGTTTACTCTCCCTCTACTCTCCCTCTTCCTCTGGCTCTTTTTAGTTATTTTTCCCCTCTCTATCTCTCTATCACACTCTCTCCCTCTGCATGCTCACTAATGCATAACTTTATGCATCTCCTTGCCTGCTTGGTGGTGGGTGTGGTGTTTGGGTGGAGTGAGTGGAGCCAGTGGCCCCGCTGACATGGTAAACGCATGCATTACCATAGCAGCAGCCACGGCAGCATATCAGCTGATGGTAAGAGCTGGTACTGTCAGGTCAGTGCTGACCTCTGTTTGTCACTTTGGACCAGAGGACCGCTTTAAGATGGTGCCTCTGTGAAAGACACTCCCCTCGTTTAGTTCATAGTCACAAGGATTAATTTAAAAACATGTTAACCGATATAAAAGCAGGCTACCAAGGACTCCCCTGCTTGCCTTTGCTAACTTAAGATCAGACTCTTTGGCAACAATACATGCTGTCACTTGTATTTTAAGTGAGCAAAGGCAAGAAGGGGTGGTAACAAAATGTTTGTTCAGGTTGAGAGATAGGACCACGTGCATCGATGAGCTGATTTTTCCCTTGGGGACGTTTTGCCAGCTTGCATTGCCTGCAGCAGCCCTCTGTTCCCCACTGCTGCCTTTCTCTTCTCTGTACCTGTTCCTATTGCTCTGTAAAGGTGTTTCTCAAATAACAGTACTCACTTTGGTGCACTCACAGTATAGGTGTTCACACCTTCTCAATGAATCAATACTAATACCATGAGAGGAATCAAAATGTATCTTAGATGCAGCTTAGCAATTTTGAAATGGTTTTAGTGAAGATGATTTTGATTCTGGTTAGGGACAACTGTTATGGCAACATCTGGCATTTTCACTCTGCATTTGTTCCTTAATATCCACCATGCCCCTGTGCTGATGGCTAGTGCTGCCCATTGTCTTTGAGAGCCTGTCTGAGGGCTGACTCCCTACCTGGTTGGTTTTGCTGTTGATCCAGATCAATGGTGTAGACATGACAGAGGCCAGGCATGACCAGGCAGTAGCGCTCCTTACCGGCACCTCCCCCACCATCACCCTCCTGGTGGAGCGAGACCAGGCCGCACCGGGGGGCTCTCCGGGCT
>CABFOQ010052799.1:0-18263 GCA_900660455.1 Gephyroberyx darwinii
GAGCGATCACACTGGTCAAACGAACCGGGCTTTGGGCGTCAACCGCGCCCGGGCGCGGTTCAGATGGCCTAATGTGAGTGCGTCCTTAGTGGCTGTCTATATGCAACTGGCAAGTCTGCATACAAATGCCTCCACACCTGTGCAGCTGCTTGAGACAGACACATACATACACACAAACACACACACAAACACCCTCTCAACTGTCACTGATTCAAATCAATGAGTGTGTGTAACTGTCTGAAAAACATCAACAGCATGCCTGGCTGCCCTCCATGCTCCAGCAGTTCACAGTCCGCAACATGAAAAGGAGAAGGCTCCATCTCTCGGCATAGTCTCTAATGCTGATGAAATGCCACATCTTGTGATAGGACTTCCTGATCCTGCAGACACTTTCCTGACGCAGGCGTCCTAGTTGCGGGAAGCTAGTTGCTCTGGAGAGTAGTTCCCACTTTTCTCGCAAAAGCTGCAAATGTCACAGAGTTCACATTTACACATTTACTGTGACTTTACAATGGCTATTCCACGGCATCAAATGTAGTAAGTATCAAGTATGCAAGTATCAAATATTATATGAGCAACTGCTATTTTCGTTGTTTTTAATGGATAATGTGAATGCCCCTGGTCTTATGTCTCAAAAACAATGCTTGGAGAACTGTTGCATCCATCGTTGGGGTCGATGATAAGCTCTGAGTTAATTTTATTGTTTTTTTGCGATTAATAATACCTAATTAGCACTTGTAGCTAGCTATGTTAACTCATCAATACGATGTAACGTTACGGAAGGCAATACCAAAGCAGCCAAAAGTACATGAGTTGCCGATTCAAAACTTTGTAGCTGTATGAGACCACTGCATAGATGCAATCGGCGCCTCTCGCACCGCCCACAGTCTGTCAGAATAAAGCGGCCCATCAAGTAAGTTGCTCGCAGCGTGAAGCCAGGGTTAGACTGACTTACGAGCCAGCATGGGGCTGCTAGCTGTTGGTAATTTCCCACCCTGGCTTCGTCCCATCTGGTAGGAGACAGAGCCAGGTGACTCTGAAGTGGTACACAGTGTAGGAGAACATTACGCCGGCATTCATATGGCTCATATGTGGGACACACTGCACTTACATTCCTGTTTGAAGGTGAAGTACTCTGTGAGGTGCCGGCACTCGTGGTTCCCTCGCAAGAGGAAGAGCGTGGTGGGGTGGTTAATCTTGAGTGACCAGAGGTAGAGAACACACTGAAAGGACAGACAGGGAGAGAGAGAAGGAGAGAAGAAGAGAGGAGAAGAGTCAGATTTGTGCTGACAATTATGCACGGATCTTGAAACTCTTTGAAAGTCTTCCTAAGTCTGTGGGTACTTGGTGAATGAAAACAGTTTAAGCTTTGCACAGTGCTGGAACTATTCTACCATTATGCTACTTCTATGTTTTGAGAAATGAGTTTGAGAAACTTCAGCAGACCCAATAAATGAAATAATGACCACCCCCTGTAGGAATCACAAACTTTAAAAGCACGACTGCAGACACTGGTGCAAAAAATAAAAGGCACACCAATCTTGTCACAATTCATCTCATCAGAAAAGCAGGCTGTTTTCCCTGGGCTATGTTAGAGGCCATAATTTAAAAAAATACATTTTTCAAAAGGAATCAACACCAAATTCAATCAAAACTAATTTATCCCCAGAGATGCTTTGAAGCCAAACCTAAATGTAGGGCCGAATTTAATGTGTGACGACAAATGAAAAGCTGGGCGGCATTTAGAATCCAAATGAACTTGCTTCCTCTTCACGGCTCATACATGGAACTGCTCATTATTTGCCACTTGCCACTCTCAGCCCACTCTTTTACATTAACATGCACCAACTGTGGCCTGCCATTAAGTCCTGAGAACAGGATGCCAAGGTAACCACAGCCAGCAGGTGTGCCTTCATGTAAAAAAAAAAAGGTGAGGGGGAGCGAGGGCTACCTTGTCTTATTCCCCTCCGTAGTAGGGAGTGATACTGAACTGTGAAATGCAGGTGCAGGTGGCGGGCCATCGGCGTGACTGGATCTCTTATGTGCGGAGGCGGAGAAGGGGACGTGGCTTGGAGTGGCTGGGAGCTGACATGGGTTTTAATGAGAGCACTCTGGTCTCTTTTAGCCAGCCACTCTGCCTTAGAGCCTAGAGTGGGGGTGGCAGACAATGAGTGCTGGCTAGCTTCACCTAACCACACACACATACACACTTTTCAGTTCAGCCTGTGTCTGGTGTGAGTAGGGGCTAGACAGGGGCTAGGAGTGTCCATAGGAGCACTCTCCTGGATCAAAGAGAGATGGCTAGGTGGACTGAGAAGAGCTTAGAGAATGAAATGGATTGCTCACATTAGGGTTGGGAGATGTCTGCTCAGTGCATTGAATGATGTGGACAAATGTCGATGATAGACGATATCACCGTCAATTAGTCGGGGGGGTTGATTATTTATTTTAGGATAGTCTACATTTGTTCATATTAAGTTTATATTCCCTCACTTATATAATTTGATATAACAGCAGAGGCAGAAAGCTTCAGCTATATGAAGTAGTATTTTTTTTGAGAGTGAGTTGTCTCTTCTCTTGAAAGAATAACATTCATCTTCTCATTTTGTTCAATTCAGTTCACTATTCATTAATTCAATAAATAAAAAAAGCAATTGTTCCCTCTGATAAAATGTACAATATAAGTTCCTACGTCAAACATCACAATGCCCTCAAACTTCCCCGATGGGTGTCATGCATGGTCGATGGGCGATAGCATCATCCATCGGCTCAACCCTAGTTCACATGTACTCAATTTAGACTATGGCAAATTGTTGGCCTGGAAAGGTAATGCGCTACTCTGTGGGGCTAAAGCCAACCTTTACGTTACCAAGGTAACCACATCCCGGGATCCATTTTCCTATATCCGTCCTTTGTGTTATTCAAGCGAGCTCTGCTGCCTTCATATGAAACAGATATGATTTTTTTTTGGTAATGCTTCACATCAAATGGAGCTGCTTCCTTTTTTAGATGGGTAAAAGGCCCCTGTATTTGGCTGACTATCCCACACTGTAGTGTGACTATCATCATGACTTCCTCTAAGACCAAACACATAACATATGGGCATCAGGGTGACTGGCCTGTCAGCACTAGCTGTGAATAGATCTCCCTGATCTTTAGTAAAGAGCACTAAACACAGAGAGAAATAATCATTTGAAACAGAATAGCTAAGGCATCACTCATCCTATCATTCCCTATGCTGTTTCACTCCTCTCTTTTCATCTGTGACATTTCACCCACCTCAGTGTATTGCCTTGTACCCATCAAAACCCCCCCCAAGAACCACACACTGATCAATATAGCACATTGCATTGTTGATTTTTTACATACAGCCCACTTCACCTTTGTCAGTGTCTGCACCATCACTGTGAATAAAATCCTTCGTTTTTGCTTCTCCATTAGAAATCTACCTGAAAGCATTGCATTGACTTAGGCCTATCTCCTTAGGTTGGTCCAAAAAATTCATTAATAGCTGAATCAGGCTTGCTAAGATAACAAGGGCGATCAAACCACCAGGACATGTTGGAAGTAACCGCCTGTTGCATTGAATCACTCTGTTAGCTAGTTTCAAACACCTGCCGTACACACACATTTCCATTTCATATCTCACTTAAAAATGCCAATTCTGCAACCTTAATAACCATTCATAGAACAACAGTAAAAAGGACGCTGAGTTTGATGTGTAGCTCTTGGTGAGGAGGGCACCAAAGCCAATCGATGATGCTTTTCAAATCCTGATTCATATAACCATGAAGGCAGACACTGTTTAGGATGCCTCTCATCATGAGTCAGAGTGAATGACTACTGGTTCAAACTACTAACCAGAGGGTGCACAATCATTTTTACATCTAGGTTCATGACTATTCCATGATATCTGGCACAATTTCTGTGACAAATATTTGTCAGTATTGATGCTGGAACACTGTTGTGTAACATTATCTAACAAAAGGTTATGGAGCATTACATTACATTTTAGTTGATTTGAACGGCCTCTGTCATTGCATTGGTTTTGGCTAACTACAACTGTCATTTGAGGGGAATTTGCTATTTGGGTTATTATTCCTCCAAGGTGAATAGATCTACTATACCACTAGCAAAGTATGATTTTAAACACTTAACTGGTTCCAAGAGCGATTAGGAATAAGTTGCCTGCCATTGCAAGAACTTTCTCAACTTCTAACACTTTCTATCATCCCCCCCCACACACACACACAAATTTCAAATTCCATGACGTTTTGTGTTATTTTATTGACTGTGGGAACCTTGTTATCAGCTGGGTTACTCTTTGAATCAGGCCAGTGTAGACCAGACCAGAGTGGGTCAAACAAACAAACAATAGAATCACCATTCCAGATGGTTTGAATACTTTTTGTTCAAGCGAGAGGCTAGCAAGTCAGGGGCCAAGGGCTAGTGTTTACTTTACTTTACTTTACCATCTGAAAATGTGATACTGTTACAATACCACTGCAAACAAGAAAGACCATCAAGCAGTGGGTTATCACACTTGGCCTGGACGTGTTTGTAGAAACTCTTGCACAGGGGTGATTGTCTTTGTCAGCTCTGTCAGTACCGAAATGGTTCCATATTTCACTCCTGGCACCAGTTTTGTCAACCAGTTTAGGTGAATTGGGCTTCAGTTTCAAGATGTGGTGGAGTCTTCGATATGGTTGCCATGTTTTCAGCTGTTTGAGCCAGACTAATAACGCTGGTTATTCCAATCCTTGTTTTTGTTTTTTTAACTACTCCAATCCTCATTGAATTCAACTGAAGAAATTACATATAGCCAATAGAGTGGTGGTGTCCCTGAGAGCTAGGAATAAACAGAGACATGGCTAACACATGGTACACTAACACCAGTCTGAATAGGAGCTAGGGTTAGATTGAAATATTGATTTGTTTGTTATATTGGGCAGATATTGGACTTTAATTAAATATTGGATATTGGTCAAATGTCGCCCACCAAAGCTAGAAATATCTCTGTGACCACAGCTACATAAAGCCCGTAAAAACCTGCAATTAAATTTTATTAGGGGGGGTTCAAGCCCATAGGGCTGAAAAGTTATGTGCATTTTTTGAAAAACATTTGTTCCCTAAGGTTTTTTAAATTTGTGACCTATCCACACTAAATTTGATACACAACTAAAGAGGACCTAGATACACCAATGCAATATAATAGGGCCCGATCTGATGAAAAACCTGGCCGCCAATAATAGATGAACTTGAAAAGTGGTGTGGTTTAACACAATATTGGCCAGAACTCACTGACCCTTTCCCCAATCATCACACAATTTGGTCCATATAGCTATAGGCCCCGAAACATGTGTGCAAAAACATGTTAAAATTGACCTATAGGGGGCGCCACCTAGGCCTAAAATGTGTATCTCATAATATGATTGACAGAATTTCATGAAATTTGCTGTATGTGCTTTAGATCCAAGTATTGTTGAAGATGTTTTGTTGTGACTGGTGCATGAGGGCAGGGTCTAGGTACATTTGAGTTTGGCCTTTAACATTATGGATTGTAACTAAAAGGTGGGTTTGCAAGTCACTACAAAACATGGAGTTCATGTTTGAGCCTTTATTTATAATGATCACACCAAATTTCATGCATTTCAGTCAAAGTGAGGCCAACCAAGGGCACTTTTAGTGTGTCACCATTCACAGTAATGTTAATACATAGATGAATTCAATAGATCATAACTGTCACAAGATCATTTTAAACCTTGCTTTTGAACATTTCCATAAATCTCTTGACCACTGACAGTCATTTGGAGACTTTTCATTCCAAGGGATAATTTGCCCAGCGAACTTAAATAAGGGGACATTTTAAATCCCTATACTGTGGAAAAACCCTTATTGGTTAAACCTTTAATATGGCCTTCTATCATGCAATCATAACTCTCACCTCAATACTGAAGTATCCTCGATCTACATAGTCACCGAGGAAGAGATACCGCGTGTTACTGGGTGACCCTCCCACTTCAAACAGCTTCATAAGGTCAAAGAATTGTCCATGGACATCGCCACATACTGAGGAAAGAGAAATAAAACGCTGTTTAATACCATACCATAATAAAATTTAAACAACAAACAAAAAAAGTCTATCTTCATTTATTAGTCTGGTCATATGTTGCTCATGATCATTTATGTGTAAAAAGCTGCAGTACTAAAATATTACTCCACACTGACACAAGGACAAACATTTACTTCTCTTTCCTTGATATAAAAATTGTAGGTGCACAATTGTTAACATATCAACCAAAAATGTATGCAATACGGTGTTTTAGATAAACTCCTTAACCAAAAGGCATGTGTTGAAAAGTCCCAATGCTGGGTAGTCTTGGGCATAGAAGGATGTGAAAGCTAAATAGGCTCTTATGCCAATCTGAAGTGTCATGCTTTAGTTCCTAGAGATACACTGAACGTTTATTTTGCTTGCTTGTTGAGACTGAAATGTGAAACACATCTAACACAAACATGTAGCAATATAAACCTCAAATAGGTTTTATCAATATGCAAATGACAGTGATTTTTTTCTTTGCTGGATGCCCACTCCCAGGGACAGTGGCAATGGCACTAAATTTTCTCCATTTATATACAATCTGTCTGACTGATGGAGGCCGGAGTCTTTTGAAATGCCTTTTCCAGCCGTATTATCAGTCACCAACTATTACTGCTCTTTCAAGTTTCATAACCACAGAAGATACAAATTCTGAAAACTCAGACAAAAAGTTATTACAGGGACCTGATGGAGGAAGTGGGGGTGTAGATCAAGATGCAGACCACTGGTTTAGTAGAACCAATCCTAAGCATCAGAATATCAAAAGTGGAAAATTCCTCAGCAGGCACAAGACAACAGTTGAAGCCAGGCCTCCTCCTAGACCAGAAATCCTGGGGGAACTAAGATATTGCACAATATAACACAATCATTGGGACATAATTAATTCAATGAGCTGGACTCCCCAGGTTTTAACCAAGTCTCTGTCATAACAAGTCCAATTTCTGAGAAACAAAAAAGTAATTCAAGATGTGATCTCCCATTGATGAGGAGCATATGGACAGGAGTATCTTGCTGCAAAGAATCTGAGGAGCCAGGCAAGATGTTATTAGAATTCATACAGTTTACTACAGCAGAGCTTTTCTGCTAACAGGGATAGCTATTGAATAAGTATAATCATTCAGGAATTTAGACAGAAAAGTCCCTGATATAGAAGGCCTGAATCTTTGTACCCCTGCTCTTTCCGCATCTTTCTGCATCCAGAAAGTATCAAAGTCATCAATAAAATCAATTCCGACTGCAAAACAAAAATACAAAAATTCTGGATGATGGAGGGAGAAGAGGTGACTAAAGTGCTCTGAGCCTAAAGCATGGGTTGGGATGAGGGCCTACCAAGGCTCTGGACAGTTTCAACCAAAACCTTAAAGCCTTTGTGTAGACTCTCAGATTATCTGAGCATGACAGTATTGGCGCCTACATGAATTCTAGCAGTGTGCACACTTATATACAAATGAATTATTTCTGGAATATGTTTATGGATACCAGAAACTTTTGCACCTGGGAAACAGAAGGCGATGCCATTGAGGATTTCCACATTTCTAACAATGTTGCTCAAGTAAACCATGAATCCGCTTCTCTACTGAATGCAGCTCCATCTTGATAAAGAGCTCATCCTTACGCTCACAGAGCATCGCCTCAAAGATGAAAACCGTCACTCAAGTGCCACTGCACAACGATGAAAACAGCTCTGACATCAGTTGGTAGCTAGTTATCAGGCTAGCCAGTTAGCCACTGCAGCCAGTGACAGCAGTTCAGTTTTAAATAAAAAGAAAGTAGATGTAGTCCAATACAAGTTGAGTTAAAAACATTGCCAGTCTGAGAAAATCTGTCTCTCAAGTGCAAAAGCACGACAGAAGTTGAAAACAAAAGTGATTAATTGCTAGCTGTAGGTTAGTTAGCTTTCCAACAGCAGTCAGTGACCTACAGTTCAATAAATTCAACAGTAGATATTGTCCGGGTAAAAAAACTCCAAGTAAAGCCCAAAGCAACAGAAAAGGATAACGGATTTGCATCTATGACACATTAAATACATAAGATCCAACACCTAAGTGGAGCAGGGAGCAGCAGTACAGCATGTAAACAGGAACAGAAGTGTGAATCAGTCTGGGGAAAGTTATAAAGCCATATCAAAAACATTTGGGCTGCATCAATCCACTTTGAGAAATCAGTAAGGAGGAGGGGGCAAAAATCCCTCAAAGAAGATGCCAGAAAAGGAGTCATCGCTGCTATTCACATATTTGTTTTTGTCAACCATTTTTATTAAATAAACACTGAAAGTATATACTATTTATTTGTCTGTGCTCTTTATTTGGGATATCTTCATTAAGATTTGAGATTTAGATATGGATTTTATAGCCTAGTATATGAAGTAATGACCACCCCCTGTAGGGTTCACAAACTTTCAAGCCTGAGTGTATATAACTGTAAGTAAAGAAATAATATTTAGGAAATGTATACTTATTAATGAAATGAATGAAAGTATCAACAGGGTTTGTTCAGGGCTCATGCAGGACATCTTGCCCACCTACCTGTTATGGGTGCCTCCACCTCTAGCATGCACTTCTCCTGGCGGAGAATGTTGGCCCCGTCGTTGATGATCTTAAGGGCCACATCCTCCTCCACCCGGCCCTCCTTGACGAGGTGGTTTCGGAGCAGCTCTGCGTTGGGCTTGCCATCTTCAAACAGCTCTTTAATGGTCAGCTTCTGCTGTGGAGGGTACGGCACGGCTGGGGAAGGAAAGGTCAATAGCACCTATTAGGATAACCCAATTATGGTTAATTATGATTCTTTTATTGTAACTAATTTTTCTATTAGCATTTCCGTTCTGGGCGAGGTGGGTTCAATTGGCATGCCAATCTGTAAATAGCCTGTTCAACTGGAAAACATCTGTATACTCAAGAGGAATTGAGATCAAATGTACGCATTAAAGACAAAAACAATGGCATTTAAAGTTGAGACCAGTACTAATGTGAGAAAATATACCCACAGACAGAATTGGAAGTAAAACACTGCATTCCTTGTCATCAGGAGAGGTGACATTTGCTTTAGCTGAGCTGAGATGAAGTTATGGGTAGACGAGGGTGGATGCGTACACTGATATGATATTGCCCCACATACCTGAGACAAGCGCCAAGACCTCACTTGACCCACATCATGATCAAAATGCAGTCAAGCGCAAAACAACTAAAACTACATCAGTGATCACTGTCTAGGAGGGATAGATTACATCCAGCGGTGAGACAGTAGAGCAGTCCCACAGGCTCTTGACCTTAACTTACTATCTGAATCAAGCTGCCACAATTAGAACGTTCTCCATTCATAAAAAGGGGGACAGTGTACTCCAATACAAATAAAGATGTGATGACAAAAAGATTACATAACACATGTCTCCTGTTAGGTGGGTCAACAACAGCCAGCCAAATTGGACAGCAGTATTGGATTATACAGCATCAAGTGCTTAAATAGGCAAAATTCCAGTTGTCTGATGTGCTGAGTAGCAAGGCAGCATTGCACTACTGGCAGCAGCTTCATAAAACTCCAGGAGGAGATAGTTGGGGACTAAGCTGCACTTGTACAAAACAATAGTGGAATCTGATCCAAGCCCTCTCGCTTCCAGGGTCCTGTAAGGTAAAAGGGATTACTGTCTGCCTATTAACAGGCCATGCATATATAGTGGCAGTAAAATAAAACACACATAAAGTGTGGATAGATTATTGCACCAAATAAGCATGTTGTAAAGCTAGTCAGTATTTCTCTGCAGTTTAGTAAGGCATGTGCAGGTGCAAAGTCGAAAAATGCAGAATAATTTGAGTGTTGTAAATGACTGCAACTGCACAGCACACAAACAGTGAGCGTAAAAAACATAGAAAACCCTTGCCATAGCTGATGAATCCACCCATTGTGCAATCCAGGATACCTAAAATGCCAGATAATAGGCAATAACTAGGAGTGGACATCAGGACCACTTGTCTGATAAGCAGCGCAAGTGCCAATGAACAAGAAATTAGTGCCTTTCTGAGGAAGCTGTCAAACCCACACAGTGCAAATCAAAGCACAATATGAAAAAGTGTTAATGAGCTTAAGCGTGGGTGTGTTTGCTAATCAGTGATGTGATGTCTGAGTGCAGATGTAGCCTAATGTATTTCTTACTCGGTGACTTAGACATCACCGAGTTTGGACGAAAGGAACATTTAACTGACGTTATTAGAGTTCACAAACAAGCCTACTGAAAGTGCTCTGTTAAGGCTGTGTATCTCTTCTGCTAGTGCAATAAAGCAAAAGCATCATGTCCCGACTACTGGACTGCAGATGGTGTTCAACTTGGTATGATGAGATGCAGGTGTCTGATTTGGTCATGGCCTGGCCTGCCGGAGCACAATTACAACTTGGCCTGCCCACGATCAGAACAAACTGTCATGCATAGTGCGGTATAAATAAACAGCAAGTGCTCCCAGGCCTATGAGGCACAGCCTCGAAGCAAACTGTAAGCTGAGGTACGAGCCTTAAGAACCGATTAGGTAAAGCCTCTATTAGCTGGGCTTCTAGACTCAAGGGCTGTTTATTTAAAAGCCTAGTCACACTGAAGCAAAGCTCCAGTATGAACGTAAGCACTTCCATGAAAACATGGATGGCACAAAGGGGAACATAATAGGCACAAGAGTACCAGGCCAGGAAACTTTTCATCCACCAGCCACAGTGACTGGTGGATTCCACCATTCGACAGCCATGTTCACTATTTACTTGAAAACTGCTTTTCACAACAGAAAACTCTCCAGACACAGACATAATTTACCAGCATTTGTCTGGTGGCTGGTGGTAATTTCCCACAGTGGAGAACACTAGCTCGCCTCAATGCCAAAGAACGGAACACTCCTCCCTTCATTAGCTGGAGGGAATCGTATCCCGAAAAGGTTCAGTAATTCTGGGCCCATTCACCAGTAGTCTGTTCAAATACAGAAACAAAGCAACGTATAGCTCTACTCAATTTAAATAGCCTGCGCTGTGCACTGATGGAAAACAACAGTGTAGCTAACACTCCAGACAAGCTGAGGTGAGACAATTATTTTTCCAAAAGAGAATCCAACAATGACAAATGCCTTGTTCAAAATAATAGGCTGCCACCGCCCTGAGACGGGTTCTTATTTGAGATTGGCCTAATTAGCATTAATGTTTGATGGACTCTGCGTAACGACAGACATGCACTGGGCCAATACTGCGCTGCACCAACACCCACACTGTCTGGCATGACAACAAACAACCTAAGAAACAAAGACAGTACTATCTACCATCCTGCCCACTGAGGATAATGTCTTGGACGGCTATACGAGCCAGTGCCTAGAATCTGTTTTCTATTGTATCAAAATCGACACAATAGAGAGGATTGAATTACAAAGATGTGGCTGGGTAGAGATGAATAGAGTGTGAATGAATCATGAAGTCCACTTCAGATTGCCCTAATTATCAGTGAGTGCAGCCTATTACTGGCCAAGCTAAATAGCCAGGCCCTGGGCTTATTGGTTGTCTCTGTCAGACAATAATGTTGTGGGGCAGCGGCGTACACTCCCCACTAGCTTCTGTCTGTTTTTATTTCAGAGACACAGGCTCAGCATACATTCATGGCAGCAATCCGGTTCAATTAATATCAAAGCTAACATCAACACTGGTCACGTCAGCGAGAAGTGCTGCATACTGTCAGAAACCATCACAACATGTAGCCTGGCCACGGTCTTTGTTTTCACTAAGCACAGGTAGCACACCCACATCTACGTGGCTATATTTACAGCCCAGGGAGAAAACTTCAGATCAAATGACCTAGTGGTTGAGCCACCAGGTCATCCACAATAGTCAGTGGTGATTGAGATTAACTGTTGACTTACACAACCGAAGGAGCATTAGTTTTACATACTGTACCAGATAGCTACTCTCAACTAAGCCCTCTTATGGCCCACAGTTACGCTGGGACCAATACTGCTGCTCCCTGACTGTACACACTAGTATCGGACTGATACCGATATTTTAGTATTGAAGCTGAGATATTTTGTGCTGACAATTAGTGTTACATGTGACAATTTTCAAGTCTTCAATGTTTCCCCCAGAATTTTATTCTTGGCAGGGTGGGAAAGCTGATGAAACAGCTTTTAGACTATCTGGGTACACTAAAAACCTAGGTTCACTACAGCAATAATAACAACAACAATAATGTGTGCATGAAGCCGATCGAAATGTCTCATCAGAGTCAGTTCAGGTTAAGGGCATCCCAAAAACAGCCAGTGAAATACTGATCAATTCTACAATGAACATGTAATCCAATAAACTGTATCATATCAGGGGTGGACAACACTAACTGTGACCAATATATTGGTGTAACCCTACGAGTACAAACCACTCTTTAGCCCAGTCTATTTCTCCCTCTATTGTCACTTTTTATTCTCTCCGTCTCCTTCGCTCTCTCTCCCTCTCTCTCCATTATGTGGCTGGCCATGTTGGAAACATCACTGGAGAGATTCTTTCCACAATTAACTCACCCTCTCCCTACTGACTCACACTTCAGCATTCCAGTCCCCTGGCAGGACACTCTCCCAGTGCCCTTCTAGACAGAGGGGTGTGGGCTGTGTTGGCAGAAAGTTGTGGTGGTGGTGGTGGTGGGTGGCGGGTCTCCCTAGGGAGCTGCCTCAGACTTGGCTCAGCCTGGCCTGACCTGGCCCGGGCAGACACAACTAATGATGTCCTGTTTGTGTCCAATGAGTCACAACAACCACAACAACCCCGGGTGTGCAGCAATCCACCTTGTCAAGCCAAATGGGTAGCAGTGTCAAGCCTCTTCCAGATGCTGTACACCTGCTGATAACCTGAATGGGCCTTGGGAATCCTGATCAGTCAGAAATAGCATCATTAATTAACAACTCATCCACCCTAAATATCTAGGGTACAGAACCAGGGAGCAGGCATTAATATAAGACCATATCTCGCTCTTAATTTCAGGTTGTGATGACAAATTGCTCTTTAAGTGAGTCAGTGGATGTCAAGGGAGCCAATGTCTTTAAGGAGCTCTATCCTGGATAATCGGAGTGATGCTTCCCTTATTCACAGTCAGGCATCTGTGCATCCTCCTGGCAAGAGTGAGTGATGTGGAAGTCCCTATGGGGTTGTCTCTGCTACACTATAATACAGACTGATTCCTCATTATGGGCAGTCGCCAGTTTTTGTCACAAATGCAGTTGTCTCATTGCCATAAAAACAGGACAGTAACTCTGTAAATCAAACACCGTGCAACTATTTAAATGGCCCATAGATGTGATAGATAATTTCCTAGAAGAGAAGACAATTAATCAATGCTGTCCAAGAGCTACAGGTGGTTTCAGTGCATATGTTAGTACTAAACAATGTAAACAATGTGGGTGTCATTTCTATTAAGGTTTTAGAAAACACTCACCTTTTATCAACCGCTCTGTAGTGGACTGTTTCTCGTTTTTATCTTTGTCTTTATCGTTTCCTGCCATGTTTACTTCGTCTCAATGCGACTAATTTCGGCGTCCAAATCTTGTAGAGCTGTCTTGCTAGCTAGCCTGAGGACAAGCTAGCACGTCAGTTGGACCGACTGCTCCGTCTTGACGTTTTAATCTTGGTCGGAGTCGGGGACACTAGTTTTGTTTTGTCTTTTCCCAACTAATAGACGGCAAGGTTAGCTAGCGAGGGGGCTAGCTCTTGATGTGGTTTGATAGGCTATCAAATTAGCTATCAATGACGAAGAACAAATCGAAGTAGAAATAAAAATGCAAAAATCAAATAAAACAAGAGGCAACAGCTTGCTGGATACTAATTGCCAGGTGCACCAAAGACTTGGATGTTGGCTGTCTAAGTGTTAGAGGGATGCTAACCTTTGCAGCTAATCCGATTTTCTTACTCTTTTTTGGCTAGTTAGCCGGCTAGCATGTTAATGTTGGCAGGTCAGCAGACTGGTAAACGACAGCAAACGAAAACTGACGTCTCATCTTCTATTAGCATGTCGTTCACGTGTGAAAAAATAAAACAATGTGCAAAGCCGCGCTGTAGTTAGTTTGTATGAATACGATAGCCTTTCCAAGATGCAGACCGCGTCTTGACCGTAACCACCTCCTCGGATTAAACTCTAATCTGACAGTGAAGCGCAGCGGTGGATTTCCTACAACATGGTGGAGCCGATGTGACGTAACTATGGAAACGTAACACGTGTAGACGGACCGGGGTGTGTTCACAACCAGAAGTTGTTATACAGCTGTAACCAATGTGTTATGCGCCTGTCTAATGCTGCCTTCAAAAGCAATCGGAAATATTGGAATCACGGTTTAAAGCGCACATGAACCCAAGTATAAGTAACTGCTCCTCCTATGAATATATATTGCTACATTCACGTCATATGGGGTTAACCGTTTGAATCATTAGACTGTTAGAAAGCAACAATTTGGAAGTGTTCATGTATTTGAACTCCTCTCCTTGCATATATGTATGTAAGATTTTGTTTGGGTAATATTCAGTGACCCAATTTATGATTGCATCCGTATGTTTCACAAGATTTCTATGCTTGACCCTGATGCAGTGCATTTAATCTTTCAATAAATATCTTAAAGTTAAAATAAATGAAATAAAATAATCAAGTTGGCTCAACTTCACGGTTGAAAGCAATGACTTGGAAGTGATTACATGTTAAAACCCATTCGAAGCCATCAACACACCACTGGAAGTTTTCTGCACACTTTGGTTCCTTGTGGTAATAATTGGTCTCAGCCATTTCACTTCACTTTACACACATGCATTAAGAGCTGTGATCCCAGAACGACTTATGCAATGAAAATCATTAATTTTACTAATTTTATTTGAAATGGATACACGTGATTCTCTCAGGAAGTCGGAGAATCCCGAGTTACATGAAAACTGAGGTGAATAGTATGGCCGTGAATGCAACATAAAGTGTGTGGAGGACTGAGAGGCATTCAAAACCACAATTCCTTTAAGCGTCGCCAACTACCCAAATTTCAAAGTGAACGAATGAATCCTCTGTTTAATCAAATAGTCTCATTGACGTCGAGATCCCTTTTTTTTTAATGAGAGACGTGAGAACAAAAACATTCATACAGATGAAAGAGAAAATACGCGTGACAATTCAGTTCCAGTACATATTATACATCATGTGGGAAATGTGACATTAATTGCTTTAAAATCACTGAGGGAGACAAGAAGTCAACATGCTTTGCAGTCTGTGACATTTATAAGGGGCAGGTGTATATAAACCTAACCAGCCCTGTGATGTGGTACCAAGGACAGTGGTAGCGCCAAATGCCTTAAAACACGATGCACTGCTTTTCCCCAGCTCTTTGCTAGAGATGACCATACGGTGGGCCTAAGGTGCACAACACAAGGAACTGTGGTCAGTTGCATCCAGTCGCTTGGTTGCATTAAGGATACCCTTATCCAAACTTTCTGCACGAAAACGCAAAAAATCATTTGATCGAATTTAATGTTGAGTGCGCGTTCACGTGTAAATGCGCAGCACTTGGAGGAATTCCGCTATGACTATTTAGTTCAGCGATTCTCTTAGTTATAAAAGGTGGTTTTTAACGGTAACGTGGTTTCACTCTCTCTCTCAGCCTCCACCCGAGCACACAGAAAGCGAACACCTTTGTGCGTTTTAAAATCGTGTGGAGATTTCAGTAACCCAACAGGAACGCTAGGTGGCTGTCTTGTTTCATTTTCAAGTAGATATGTAGCGAGTATATAGTCATCCCCACACCCACGACAAGTGTGTGTGTGCGTGTGTTCAGGATGGGGGAGAAGATGTGTTCAGCGTGAGTGGGGGGGCGGGCAGAATAAAACCAGATACAAAAACTTAAGATTTATTGAACTTGAAAATAGCCTTAAATTCCACTTAAACATTCATTATAAGTAAATACCTACAACATTACACTGAAAATATCACCAACCACATAGAAAACCATGGATACAGGGGATCAGTTCAAACAATAAAGCAGCTCAACAGCTAAAAACAAACCCAAAAGTATTAAAGAGGACTCCGGACTTAACACAAAGGGCAAAGGCCATGCACACAAGAATTATTCATTGTTAGTTGTTAGAAATGCTGGTTTATCGAGACATTTATACTTAAGCTTCTGCCGTTTCTGCAGTTTTGCCTGCCAACAGGTATGCTTTGCCCATACTGTGGTCCTCTTTTTTTGCCGGGAGGGGGACACATTATCACCGATATGAAACAAACATCTTGGAGCCCTGTTATTTGACCGAAACAAAATTTAAAAAAAAATTTAACAACAAGCACAAATCTCTAAAGCCGCCTCAAGCAAACAAAGACCACACTGTAGAAAGAATGGAGAGTAGCACAAGCACCACTAGGCACACAGCCTGAAGAGATGTCTCTCTGGCACATGTTCAACAGCGCTCTATTCTGGCCTCCAGCTCCTGCAGCGCTGGCGAAAATACAAAGCCTGACAGATTGACGGTCAGACGAATGCTTCTTCTACCGTCTGGCATTACGTCAAATCAGCTGCAGGAGAAGACATCTTGTCTTTAGGGGAGGGGGGTCCAGAGCTGTCAGGCCAATTGAGCAAGATGTACACACAGATAAAGAAGTCAGTCAGCAGGATGTGATCAACAACAGTTCAAGTGTAGGCACACACGGCTCTTCAACAGTGCTCAGCGACAGCATTCGGAAGGACAAGGTGAATTTCTATCTACCCAGAAAATGAGTTTCCTCCCAAAGCCAGGTTGACCTTGCAAGTTGCTTTTCATGAGATCTGGCTTGCATGTTTACGAAAGAGCGTTTCAGCTCAACATCAAAGTATTCCACCCATCCACACACACAGCTTGTATGACTGCCATGGATGTCTTCCTCACAAGTAGATATGATGTGAAATATGGTCGATTATCACAATAATGTTGCATTTACGTAAAAGAAAAAAAAAAAAGACTGTAGCAAAAGACATTTAACAAGGAGAGACATGGGGAGTCTTTGGTGCTCAGTCAATGTGACAGGAAATTGAATGGATCCAAACAGTTGTTGGCATAATTTTCAATCCCAACCAAGGATGTTAAAAGACATCGTGAGGAGTGCTGCATTACAACAGGAACCCATGGAGAACAACACACAGAAGAAATGTACTATATGGCTATAGATAAATCCTTCATTTTAGGCAAGGCTCTAAAGGCCTCATTTTGGGTTACCACACTTCAGTGTTTCTAACACCACTAACCCTCCTTCAACATAACTTTCTGCCCTGAGACGGACCAGATATAACTGTCGGCCATCTTGAACAGGCAGGTCTGCACACTCATCCACGTATTAAAGAAGAGATACACTAACCAAAGCCCTTCTGTACAAAGAACAATATTAATCAGTCTATCCTCGCAATTATTAACATTACTCCATTAGTACTTTCTAGCAAAATGTTACTGAAATTCAAATATTTCTATGTACCTTGTGGCTTTTAAAAAAAAATCAAAACAGCATAGATGCAGTTTTGCCTGAATGTAGTCTGGGAAATTTGCACAGTAATTTAGGTCTCTCTTTGTTTGCATATATCTTACCAGTCAATTACTAAGATTGGAAAATAGAAAATCACTAATTCAACCCTATTTTTGCATGACTCTAATCTTCCTTAAAAACAGCATAGTCAGAGGAACATGACTGGAGGGAGGTGAGAGACTGAAAACTAATGGGCATGCAGAGCTGAGGGCGCCGCCTGGAGACCAAAAGTGCTGATAGATGGCGAGTCCCAGATCAGTGACCCGTCCACTACAGCCTACTGTTAGCCCTTCCTTTGAAGGGACTCAGGCTAGCAGAGTCAAGACCAGTCTTGTCACATCCTTTTGTTGGGAGTGTTGACAGGAGTGTTGAGGAGTGGAGAGCGCAAATCCACAGAGATTATTGAAGACCTGTTTCAGCTGAACATGACCAGAACAGCCGGCGCAGGTCCGCCTTCTTGTATTGCGACTGGTCATATTCCAAGAAAGCAGACAACATGGAAGATAGTTCCCAGAGGAGTTCCAGTAGTGAAAAGTCCACAACACACACTGCATCCTCTGAGTGGCAACTGATTTTTTTTTACTGCATGATGAAGCCAGGCTGCGGGGTCATACGAGGGGCAGGCCTCTGGGGCAAAGCAGGGGGATACTGAGATAA